>GL379797.1:64602-101217 GCA_000143925.2 Caenorhabditis brenneri | reverse complement strand
AAACTTATTTCTAGCTGTAGCGGTCTCGAGTTACAGCGCCTGAAGGGAAAACCCGATATTAGAGTGTTTTCTGGTGGGTCGATTTGGGGTGGTTTTGGTACTCAAACAGAACGAAACATTGGAAGCTCATAATTCGGGAGCTAGAAGGTCTCCATAAGAGTAACTCAAAAATGAAATATTAGCCCGATCCGAGACCATCACATTTTTCACCACAGGGGGGACCCCCATGGATTTTCACTCAAAAATCGTACATTTTGCTATATAAAAAGTGAAGGTCCTCGGGTTTCGCCCTAATAATCTGGGAATCAATGACCGGTACCAAGACGGTAAAAATTAACAATGTCTCCCGTCGGGGCCAAGTAATAAAATGTTTGGGGAATCGAGATTTTCGGAAAAAAATTTCAAAAATTGAATTTTTTGGGCTGAGAACGAAGAGTTGGGAAAAAGTTGTCAACACAAAAACTACTCAAAATTAAGTCAAAAACTTGAATCTGAAAAGTTTTTGAGTCTATCTAATTTTTTGAAAATTTTCCATTTTCGACTTTCTGGAAATTTCTCTCCTGGACAAAAGGGGCGGAGCCTAAATTCTAAAGTGGTTTTTTAATGAGACCATTATAGGGACCCATCATACCAAAAATCAAGTCATTCGGTCAACTTTGGCGGATGTGTTACATGGTATGATCGAGTTTCTCGGACAATGACTCTTAAACAGCTGAATGATCTTCTAATCTTATCTAAGACATTGTTCTTTAATAATCATTCTAATTATCAAGGTCATCATTGTGATGGTATAGTCATGTTTACTTTGTTCTTTAATAGTAACAATGACCTTCTTGATAATGATAGTGAGAATGGATTGAATAAATATAATTGGCACAATATGTATTATTTGCATTTGAGTGGTGTACTTTCTGTGACTTATAGTCAAATGTGTTGTGAAAAAGTGCACTGGTAGTTGAAACTGCTACAATAGAACCGGATAAACCAAAACAATGTTTCAAACTATCCACCGTAAAACTCGTTGTCAGAGCAGCATATCTTACAAGGGATCTATAAAATGGTGATCTGAAAGGACATGCTTCTGTGAGTGGATTCTGAAACTTCGAGCCCTCAATGGATCCTGAGAGTCTGTAAATCTTCATCTGAAAATGCTACGTCGACAATGCATTGTAAATAAGGGGACGGGGTCAGATAATGATTTCCAGCCTCTCAGGCTCCAGCGAGAGCTGAAAATTTCAGAATCTGCTCACAGGAGCATCTACTAGACCACCAACTCATAGAAAGTTTTCAGTAGCCCCCATTGTAATTTTCATATCTTGGTGCTTGTTTTCTTCTTCCCAATAAAAAAGTAATAGTATAGTTAGAAGGTACTAGATGACACCGTCAATCAACCAATAAATGTTTACCGTCTCCCTTCCACATCATTTCTAGTCTGTAGTGATAATACCTGACATTTGATAACCAAATTGTGTGCAATTCATGTGCATCTCTTTCTTCAGTCCAAACGACCCCAATTGGACTCTGATAAGATTGTTGACACGTCATGGGAAGCAGTGTTCTGAATGAAGGAAGTTCAAGATCTTTTTTTTCAGAAAGGCTTACGTCACCCATCAAATCATTGGAAAAAAACCTCTCTTCGTCGGCGAAAGCCTCCCAAAAAAAGTTCCAAGTGTTTGCCTACTGGGACCTTTTTTTCTTTTGTCAAAGGGGGGTTTCCTGCTGCAGCTCCTCCAACTTTTAAAGAAGAAAGGGATAAACTTTTCCAGTGAAAGAGCGAGAAACGCAGAAACAACAAAAAAAATAGTTGTTGACTCGTTCCACATAGAAGAGGACACAAAAAATGAGCTCTTTTCCAGGCTCTCTGAGTTTGAAAGAGGGTAGGTTTCAAGGTTGAGCAAACTTTTGTGGGATCAGTTTTCATTTTAATTCAAACCAGTCGAAATTTTTTGCAGAATTTTTTTGTTTTGCGAAAAAATAAGAAAAGTACCGTATATTTTAGTTTGCCTTGACCGCTTTGATTTTTTGATATTAATGTTTGTGAATAGAGGACTGTATGTTCAGAGCAGAATATCTCGGTTGCCTTTAGGAATTTTGAAAAATGGACAACTGAAAAAATGTTGAAAAATACATATCAAACGTTTCGTCAGTTGAAAACTTTTTGATAACTCCAAAGACAACGGAGATATGCTGCTCTGAACATGGAGCACTGGTTATTGCATGGTCCATGATGCACTGTATGTTCAAAGCAGCATATCTCGGTTGCTCTTGGGAATTTTGAAACATGGTCAACTAAAAAAATTTTTAACAGTACATTTTTAACATTTTGTCAGTTGAAAACTTTTTGATAACTCGAAAGACAAGCGAGATATGCTGCTCTGAATACATACTACTCTTCTTTTCATACTTGCGAAGAGCCGGGCCGGGCCAGGCCTTCCCACGATTTTCCAAGGCCCGTCCCAGCCTGGAAATCCGCAAGGCCTGGCCCGCTCGACCCGCTGGGTCCGGAAGTTTATCACAATTTTTTTTTAATCGAAAGCATACTCCCAAATTTTGTGCTTCAGGGTTATATTGAGCATAAAAACAGTAGTTTTGAGTTTTCGAAGCATTTTTCCGACTTTGATCTAAGAGCTTTCGAGCTTCACTAAGCCACTTCGAGTTTTTCGAAACAAAAAACCCAAACTGTTTGGTTTTTCAGTCCATGTTAACAAGATACCTATCGATATTTCACAACATTTCCCTTCACTTCCAAAAGTGCATTGCACAATTGCAACACCAATTCCTTGCTCTCTCTCTCTCCAACACATCAAACAATCATACCACCGGAAAAATTTCTCGGCAATTCTGCCGAAACGTCCTTCTTTTGTATATTAAGAAAGTGATAACCAGCAGAAACGCTATAAAATTCGAATTCTCGCTCCGCCCACTCTTATGCATGCACAATCTTATCTGAAAACCCATTTATTGTCTCACCCGCCCCATTATCATTGTGTTCTGGCTGGATGGCTGGCTGGCCACCATAATCATTCAGTGTGCATTTGAGCGCGAGAAGCAATTATTCTACCTATTTTCTTTTGGGTTTTTTGGGAATGCCAGGGCCATTTCCGACAAGAAGATAATCGGTTTGGGCATCATATTCGTTCGGAGCATATCCATTTTGGAGGCTCTGAAACTGGGCTAGACAAACTAATTTTTTTGATGACATGGTTTTTTGCTGGCTCATCTTCTTTTATTTCAAAATGCCAATATCTCAAAAATCCCAATTTTCAGGTACCAAAGAAAACTCCAAGGTTTTCGCCAGCACCTTCTCTTACTCCGTCTTTTAAGACCTTCTTTTTTGAGCACTTTTTGCTCCCCCTTTTGTTCAGACTTGTGGGTGCTGTGAGCTGTTCCCAAGGAGCGCCGCAGCTAACTCAGGTGAGAGTTTCGACCTTTGATACCGACTAATAAAATTATCAAGTCATCGAAAAATTGTGCACGCTCAATGGGTTTTTGCTCAATTGAGCACTGGAAACGCAGAGAAAGTTGTCTGCAAGAAAAGGGGGAAATGACGTCAGAGCCTAAAAAATCTGGAAAAAAGAGAACGGATAGGATAAAGAACAGCAAATATCTAGGGGGATAAAAATGATTTCCAATTCCAGGGTCACCTAACCCAGCCAAAATCCGACCAGAGACTTTCAACCGTTCTCCCGACGAGTCACCACCACCGCGTCCACCTTCGGACATCTCTGTAGCCAGGTGAGCCCACCTTTCACCATCCTCAACCCAGATTCCAATTTTTCAGAGACAACCCCATCACCAACCTTCACCCAACCACCATCTCCTCCACGGTGTTCGCCGACAAGCGCTCCCGCTTCCGCTAATACACCTCTAATAGGTGTATGGGTCCAGAAAGAAAGACCCGCATTCTCGTTCTCTACCGTCGTCCTCCCTAGCGGGTTGTAGAGTTTCTTCCATCAGTCCTTGTGACTACTGTATTCTCCGTTTTCTACCGTATCCCCTCCAGCAACCCTTCCCCAGCAACATGTCCGCCGCCACTCAAACCAACTTCGCTGTTCAAACTCACCCAGTCAAGGCTCCAGATGAGGAGTACTTCTTCGAGGGTGCCGAGAAACTTCTGGAACTCTGGTTCTGCTCTTCCAATCCTGACACTGCAAAGTCGCTCCGATGCATTCCACGCGAGGAGATCGACGCGATGTTAGACGTGGCAAGATGCAAAATCTTGCACTCCAAGACCAACAAATCCATCGATTCTTATGTACTCAGTGAGAGTTCGTTGTTTGTCTCGGATAACCGGGTCATTCTGAAGACTTGTGGGACTACCCGACTCTTGGCGGCTCTTCCAGTGCTCATGAATCTCGCAGGATCATATGCCGGATTGGATCTAGTTCAATCTGTGTACTACTCTCGGAAAAACTTTTTGAGACCTGATCTTCAGCCAAATCTTCATCGGAACTTTGACGCTGAGGTTGAGTATCTCGACAGTTTCTTTGAGGATGGTCATGCTTACTGTCTTGGATCACTCAAACAGGATCGCTGGTATCTTTACACTTTCCATCGTGACGTCGAGTTCCCAGCCAATAAGCAACCTGATCATACTTTGGAGATTTTGATGAGTGACCTGGATGAGGAGGTGTTGCCGAAGTTCACCAAGGATTTCGCTGTGGATGGGAAGGATTGCTTCATGGTAGGTTGCAAAAGTTTGCTCAAAAACCTTATCAATATTTTTAGCGCGCTGGCATTGACAAGATCATTCCGGCTGGTGCGGATGTTCACGACGAGTTGTTCGATCCATGTGGATACAGTATGAATGCATACATGAATGATACGGATCAGTATGCAACGATTCATGTCACACCGGAGAAGGAGTTCAGTTTCGCGTCTTTTGAGACTAATCAAGACCTGGTCTGTCTGTATTCGCAGACTAGAAAGGTGTTGCAGTGCTTCAGGTAGGAATAATTGACAGAGTTGCACGGATCGGGCTGTAATTTTTTTGGGCAGGTCGTCATTAGGGGGAGTGGAAGAGTGCATGGTTGGATCATTTCAAAACCTTTCAAACAAAAAAAATCATCAAATTTCGTCAAGAAATTGGAAAATGAGTCGTGATTTTCGGGATGGCTACGTGCCTCTTGCTTGCCAAATGCTTACGGCATGCAAAACGCAAATTGCTCAACACACAGAAAGCTGCTGTTGCGGCATTTTACCTAATTTTTCTGGCAATTTGCCGTTGTTTGCGAGCAACTTGCCGTTCTTGTTGGAAATTCGCCGAAATGCGACAAATCGCCGCTGACAAACGCAAGTTTATCGAAAATTCCATGAGTAGTCTGTTCCCAGTTTAGTGCATCTTGAGATAACTTGTCTGAAAAAACTACAGTCCATCTTTAATAAAAAAGTGTTCGATATCCCATAATAATTAAATTATTTTCAGACCCAAAAAGATCCTGCTGACGGTCTTCGCCAATGACGTATCGGTCAAGGGAAAGGATGCACAACAACAACTCTGGGATCGGGAGCTCCCAGGATACAGACGCACCAATGTGCAGTTTGTTAGACTTGAGGTGAGAGAGAAATACCAAATCACAAATAAAAAGTTCTAATTTCCAGACGGAAACTCTGGTGTACGCACACTTTGTGCGTAAAGCACCACAAGACTCTTCATCATCGAGCGACGAGGACGACGGCGAGCGCTCTGATTGATTGTCTTCTTCTCTTAACCGAATTCTCTAAGAGTTTCACACTAAAAAATATTAGTCAATATTACTTATTTTTATGCAAATTGTTATCTGTCACCGTCCATCTATATATGTGTTACACTCTTCTCTTTTCAATTCTCTTTATTTCTCTTTCTCTCGAATTTCTTTTGTTTAGTTTCCACGGTCACACACTACTTCGTTTTCGATATTAGTCGACCACCACCAAACATTACTTCTTGACTTGTTCTTGAACATGTTTTTTTCTTATTTTTCAAAACATTTTTTAATGGTTTCTTGATGCGTAGTGTTTTTTTTCTGGGTGTAGTTTTAATGAAAAAAAAATGGGGAGTTTTAGATTTTTTTTTCCAGAGAAAAATGAAAGAGAAAAAGAGTGAATCAACAAATTTTTATCTGAAGAGTTTTAGGGAAAATGATAGGTTAGGTACACAACACGTGGTGTAAAATTGGAGGAAAACGTCTTGAGTTTTCAGATTTTATTCGCTTGATAAACTTTTTGTTGGTAATTTTGAAACAAAAAACTGAAAAAAAATGCTAGAAGGAAAATTTTTTGAAAAAAGTACCTCAATTTTTTGTCTGGTATAGTTTTTTTTTAAATGGTTTTCCTCCGATTTTCTATGACTTTTTGTTGATAAACAACTGTTTCCAAAACAATTTTTTGCTCCGATGTGCTCTTCGTTTCGACTGGCACCACTCTATGTCCACGTGTACTTAGATTTTTCAACTTACTTGTCACCTGATTTATTTAGACCACTTTTTTTCTTAGTAATTTTTCTCCTCTCAATTTTTTTTTTGTTTTTTTTTGTTTTGCTTTTTTTCAAATTTCTATAGTGACGGGCAAGAATTTCCGAGGCCCGCCGCGAAATTTGAAAATTTTCCAGCCCAACGGAATGTTTTTTTGGGATGGGTTAGGTATTTTCTATAAATTGGTAGTCTGAAAGTAGATGCTCCTGTGAGTGGATTCTGAAATTTCCCCTTAATTACAATCGACGTGACAATTTCAGATTGAGGATCTCCAGGCTCCCATGCTCCAGTGAGGAGCTGGAAATTTCAGAATCCACTCACAGGAGCATCTACTTTCAGACCACCAATTTAGAGAAATTTCCTAACCCATGCGAAAAAAAACATACCTTTGTAAAAAATAACTAGTATGAGCTTTTATGATAAAAAATGTTATGAGAAAAAAAATTCCAAAATTTCTTTTTTAATTTGTGCCACCGCGCCGGGCCGAGTCCTGGAAATTCCCCTTCATACCGGGCCGAGATTTTACAAAATTTCTCATCTTTCCATTTTCCGACGTGCACCCTTACAACCCTTCTCCACGTACTTACACGTGTTTTGTTTCAAACTACTATAATTTTCTCTCCGTATTTCTAACAAAAAACCATTTCTTCCGCTCTCTTTTCTTCAAGGCAAAAATGTTGCGAATTTTCGGTTTACTTCTGGTTTTTCTCGCCTCCACACTATTACTCTTTGCCGTATGGAGTTTTGGACCACTTCCACAGGTACAGTAGACCTTTTTTTTAATCATATGCAATTTAGTTTTCTAGGGAGCCCAGCGGCCAAGATTCCCTCGAGATTTGGATGGTTTGAGAGATTTGAGCTCGAGTTTGGGGAGATATGAGTGGGTTTTTTAAAAAGGAAAAAGAAAAAATTATTATCAAATTTTAGAGAATCACATGCTGTCTACACACTTCTTCTCTTCTCCACCGCCTACCTCTACAAACAGACGTTCGCCATTCCCGGATCTTTTTTCATGAACCTCCTAGCCGGTGCCCTCTTCGGTACACTCCGTGGTGTGGCTCTTGTCTGCACTCTCAATTCAATCGGAGCATCCTTCTGTTTCTGTCTATCTGCTCTTTTTGCCTCACCGATTGTGGACAGATATTTGACAGCAAGAATTGAGAATTTGAGGTGCTTGGTGAGTGAAAACATGGGGTTTTTTCTTAAAGTTATTTGATTTTTTAGGTAAATGCCGAACGAGATCGCCTCTGGGTTTTTCTCATCTCTGCTAGAGTATTCCCGTTCACCCCACACTGGTTACTCAACATTGCCAGCCCATTCTTGGATGTTCCGTTACGATATCATGCTAGTTCAGTGTTTGTAGGTAAGATATTGAGCTGCTTATCTCGGTTGTCTTGAAAGCTATCAAAAAAATTTTAACTAGTAAAATGTTTAAAATTGTTTGCGAAACATTTCTTCAGTTGACCACTTTTTGACAGCTTCAAAGACAACCGAGATATCCTATTTTGAACATACTGTGTGCCAGAATCAAATGTGAATTTCCAGGCCTCTTCCCCTACAATCTTCTGTGTGTCCGTGCCGGAACCGTCCTAGCTGAGGTCAATTCCATGTCAGATGTATTTGATGTTTGGACTCTCTCTGAGTTATTCGTTGTTTCCCTAGTTTTATTCTTGGCCACTCGAATGTCAAAACAGAAGAAATTGGAAAGGAAGGTGTCGGATCATAATGTGTTGAATGGAGTGAAAATGTCCTGAGGACTAAACTTATAAACTTTTAGTATTGATTCGGGTTTTCTTTACATGTCCTTTTTTTTTAGAATAAACTTATTTAAAAATTTTTACAGTAAAAGGTCATGCCACCCTGAATAATATTCTCCAGTGCCTCATAGAAGCTAATCTACACAAATTTTATTGTGAATAAATATAGAAAAAAATACAACAATCTATCTGTCACGCCGATTCCTGTACAGACTCGGTTCACATTCGAGACAACGCCCATCAGTGGGGAGAGGGATATGAAGAGCCTTGCGATACGGAGTCTCCGGTAAACCTAAGGCTTTTCGTGCATCTCTCCTGGCCTTTTTTGCGTTTTTGACAGACAATGGAATCCGAATTTTCGGACCATTTCCCAGCGGATACATGCTCCATGGTTTAGGATTACTTCTTGTTTCAATGCCTCTCCTTCTCATTGGCCGTAATCTTTTTTCTTCCTCTCTCAAACCTCCATCCACAAGTTTTGTGATTTCCTCGCAGTTTTTCTGGACTTCTTCTGGAGTCAGAATTTCATAGTCTCCTTTTTGATGGCGTACTTCTGACAGCCATTCCCACTCCTGTCGGATAGCATCATGCTCGTTGTTTCTCATTTTTAAATTGAAGTTCAGTTTTTTCTCTTCAGCGTCGAAATCTGGAAAATAAATTTTAAAAAAGATATATAGTGATTCAAAAAGTGCTTACCGACGGCCTGACCACGAGCAAGTCTAAAGTTCCACTCTTTTTCCACGTGTTGTGCATACCATTCATCGTCCATTTTCCAATCCGAGTTTTTCCACATCTCGTACGCTTCGTGCCCATATTTTTGGCGCATTTCGCCTTGCCAGTTATTGCCACAATGGATTTTGGCTGGAATTAATAATTTTAGAGATTTTACTCTTTTTGGATATTACATAAAGTCTATGTGTCTTTAAAGCAGCCTATCTCGATTATTTTCAAAGCTATCAAAAAGTGATCAACTAGTAAAATGTTCCAAATTCTTTGCTAAACATTTTTTTAATTGATCATTTTTTGATAGCTTCAAAGGGAACCGAGATATCCTGGTTTCAAAAAAAACTTACATAAATAATCAAAAAGCCATTCACAGTAGTCATCATGGGGAATGGGAAATAATTCCTCAACAGTTGGATAAGGCGCTCCGATGACAAGTTGAGGAACAGCTGGTTCCGGTTCCTTTTCGCTCGGTTCTTTTTTACTTGTTTTTGAAACATCAGAACTTTTCTCTTCTTCTTCCATTTTTCTTTTCCTAGTTTCGACAACTGGAGCAGTTGGAGTAGCATCAACAGCTGCAGGTTCCTGTTGTTGCGGAACGTTTGGATCAGCCATCTAGAAAAAAGTGGGAGTTGGATATATTTCTAATTGAAAAAAAGTGTCTGAAAAGAGGTTCAGGCATAGTCATATAGACACCTTTGAAAAAAAAATTAATGGTGCCATCTAATAAAACCAAGGCTTCTAAAACAAAAAAGTGATCTCCAGTCTAAACAAGATGACGTTAAGAAACATCATTATCTCCCAAATGGCTGCTAGGCTGGTCAGAAGTAAACGTCAGAATAATCAGAAAAATACATGTTATGATGAAGCAGAAAAGTAAGTTAGAAGCTTATTAGCAACTGAAAAATATTCAAAAGGAATGTTTCTAATGGTGTCATGATGGTCCTACACCGCAATATAACTGCCCCGCATTAGAACTGTCCCGCAACAGAACGGGCCGGATCAGAACTAACGAATTCTGATTCAGCCCGAATCGGCCCAAAAAAATGGTCCAAACAATCCGATAATTCGGGCCAAACGGTCCAATAATTTGGGCCCAGAGGACCGACTCCGGTCCTATAGAACTGATGGGTTATAATCCGGCCAGTTTCAATGCCAGGTAGCACCGTGATGATGGTGGTCAGAATATTTTCAAAAAAAAAAAGAAACCCGTTCAAACTGATATTTCTCTGAACTTTTTTTTTCAAAGTCGACACAAAAATGAAACGTAGAGAATGAGAGAATTGCATCCAAACTGAACAACAACGCAATTTGTCTTCTTCCACTCCTCTCTTCTCTTCATTTATCCTTCTTATCTACACTACCCATTAAATTTATTTCCAAGACGATTGAATCAGAAACTGCGAGGTTGTTGCAAGCAATAAAAAAATTTTTGAAAAACGGAATTCGAATTTCAGAACTCATCTAAAATTTCCATGTCACCTAATCGAAGTTAAAATGAAAAAAATTCTGAGAAAAAAAGAACAAATGCGCGTCGTCGCTTTATCAAAAAACATGTTGAAAAAGAAAAAAGAAGAAGTAATAGGAGAATCATGGAGAGACACAGAGAAGTAATAGGAAGTTTCTGCGGCCGCCGGCGATGGGAGCCAGCGGCAGGAAATGGGTGTTTGTGAGGAAAAAAGAAGAGAAAGAAGAGGCAAAAAAAAGATGGAGGGTAGGAGGTGACTAAAACAGTGAAAATGGAGAAGATAAAACTCTCATTAAAAATTCATGTCGGTTTAGGTTTTTGGTACGTGGGAAGGAAATTAGCTTCTAGGAGAAGTTGATGAGAGGATGGTAGAAGCAGTTGAAGAGGTTTTTCTAGAGTGGAATAATGCATGTTTCAAAATCCAGATTGCGAATTTGAACAGTCCTAAAAAGTGGTAATGATTTTTGAGACATTTCAAATGTGCATAACCAGTTTCTCTGAGCTGCTAACGAGTTTGCTGAGAGCTGACGTCAAGGCTACAAAGCTACGAATTTGTCATCTGAAAAAAAAAGTTTCAGCTGTTTTTCAGATAACTGAAGCGAAATAGAATCACGAATCCCTATTGCAAAATTAGGAGATTCCATTTTCAGTGGCTTCTAGTCCAACAAAAACCAAGGCTTGAAATACTTTAAAAATCTCATATTTCAACTTCAAAAAATTATTTTAGGATTCAAGTGTATCCGGAAAAGTTAGAAGTAAAATGATAATGTCACTTAATTCAAAATATGATAAATCTGATCGCAGAATCTTGTTACTCACATCCTGAAGTATATATTTGTCAATTTTCAGAATGCAATGATCAGAACGGGCTCAGATACTCGAGTAGGAGTAAACCGGAAATGAGCCGGAGATTAGCCGGAAATAGGCCGGAAAAGAACCGCTATAAGAGGTTCATGTGTTGATATTCAGTTGAAGAACACAGTTTGAATTCGTATAAGAAAAATGAGAGAAAATTTCAAGTTCAAGGAAAGTGTTGAAACAACTCTTCTTGCTTGGCCTTGATTCCTTTGAACTTGTTCGTTTTGTTCTTCTAACCTCTAGTACCCGGTAACCGGTTACTCTAGTGCCCTGTATTCGATTAGTGCTATATAAGAAGCGATGGATTGAGCAAAGAAGTTGAACAATGGGAATTCTCAATTGCCTCACTATTCCTAAAAGCTTTGGTCTAAGTTTCGTGGACTGCACTTGGTACACTTCACATGATGAGGTATTCGAGTGAGTTGTTTTCTGAAAAACTATTTTCATAATCTTTGTGTTTTTTTCAGCAACCTCAAATTAAACTACGAACACACTAAAGCATTGATATATCTTTGGAGGCTTTGCACCGATATACCTGCGAACTGTGCTTCAGGACATTCAGGTCTACAACATGCATGTGAAACCGCCACTAAAGACAAAGGTTAGCTCTTAGAAAAATTGGAGTTTTATTCTACTGACATTTTTTAGCCTATTGTGTAAACAATGTTCGTGACATTGTGAACAAGTTTTGTAAAGAGGTATCGGATGCGGACATCTGCAAAGACCTGAAAACCGTCCCACCACCCATAGCACCTGGGCCAAATCCGGTACAAGCCCCAATGGCTCCTCTCCCCCCGGCAATAACTCAAGCAGCAGTCGAAGAGGCCACCAAAAAGAAGATGAGTCTGTTGTTGATTGGAGGAATTGGTGCAGTTGCTCTTCTTCTCCTTTTTGGACTTCTAGTTTTCGTTTTTTGTATGATGAACAATAATAAGCCACCGCCACCACCACCGGTAGCTCCAGTCAGTGCTGTTAGACGTCCAAGGAAGTCGAAGAAGAAGAAGAACAAGAAGAGAAAAACCAAAAAGAGTTCATCAATGTCTAAGGTGGAGTCGAAGAAGAAAGAGCCATCGGAGAAAGAAAAGGATTCGAAATCGAAAAAAGTAGAGTCGAAATCTGAGAAGCCTGTTTCTAAGAAGTCGTCAATGAAGTCAAAGACTCCTGAGGAGATTGTTTGAAGGAGGAGAAGATTTTTTTACTTGTGAACTATTTTTTTTTAAGTATATACTTGATTTTGCAGTGCTAGTAAAATTTATTGAACTAAATAAATTTAAGTTTCAATTTCTAACGAGTAAAAAATCAAATAATTTTAAACGATTTCCTCAGGAGTTTTCGTCGTACTATTCGCTCCAGAAGTGGTAGTCTTTGCCTTCTTTCTCTTCTTATTCTTCTTCTTTTTATGCTTCCTTTTTCCCGAAGACGTGGGAGTCCTTGCCTGTTGAGGTGGCGGTGGAGGTGGCGAAGAACTGCTACTGCAGAAGAAGAACAGGCCGATGGCAATGATGATGAAGATGACGACGGCGGCGACTCCTCCAATCAACATCATGTTCATCTTTCCTTTTGTGGTCGCTTCAGCAGTGGCAACCAGAGCATCGGAAGCCAGTGTAACTCCGTCTTTGCTGGGGAACGACTCGTTTTTGCAGGCTCTAGCTGAAAGTACCCGAGTTATATTTGAAAAGGGAAAAGTGGCAACTTACAGTTTTTGTTTTCACCACAATACTTCTCCATCACTTGATCAATAATAACGTTACAAGCCTCTGTAAAACATATCTTTTTTCAGTATTTTGCCCACAAGGTTTTGTTTACTTGAATCCAAGCCTGATGATTTTGAGCAAGTATCCTCCAAAGCTTGGCGTCCACTTCCACAGTAAGCTGAAATAATGGATGTTTTGAAGTCGCATAACTACGCTTACATTGTTTTAGATGGCACAATCTTTTGAGATACCATATGCTGGAAAAATTATGTTTTTGCTCTGTTCACGATTAGAAAAACTTACGCATCCGATGGACTGAATTTATCCTCCAGTCTCCTGAAACGAACAATTGTTTGTAATTTTTTATGAAAACTTCCATCGAGCCAACTTACTTATACATTTCTTGTTCATCAGGGCTTAAAAGATCCCAAATGCTGATCATTTTCACAAGCAGCGCCTTAAACTGAAGTCTCATCACTATCTCTCTCCTTTTATATAGAGACTTAATCAGTGCAGTAAACCAGTCAGAGTTTGAATCAGTGAACCGGTACGGTCGTAGCCATGATTTACTAGAGGCCGGCTGTAAAAACACGTGTTCGTTTTTTTTATTGGAGAGAAAAATAATCGGGATTTACTGGGAAAATATTCACGTGCCCAGAGCATTCTTTAATTTTTTTTTTTCAAAAAACGGCGAATGCCTTTGCCTGATCACTGCCTCTAAACACCTCGTAAAATACTCTAACATATAGCAATGAGTTCAAGAATATTTATTGAAAATGAAAAAAAAAACAAATTCACTAGTAAGAGTTAATAATAAGCAGTTCCCGGTCCTGTTCTAGTTTTTGTTTTCCCAGTCTTCGTAGTTTTTGTTTTAGTTGTCCCAGTAGTTGTCCCAGTGGCAGTTCCACTTGCTGATGTTGTACCTCCAGTAGTCGTCCCAGTTATCGTCTTTCCATTCGCCGGTTTCTTCTTACGACAATAAGCCCACAAAGCAATTCCGATGACGAGAAGAGCAATCACTGCAACGATACCTCCTATGATGATTGGAGTCATACTTTTGGCAGTTGTTGAAGGAAGAGTAGTGGTGGTTGTAGTGGTTGTTGTAGTAGTCGTCGTCGTTATCACAGTTGTTTTGCACAGGGACACTAGAAATTGACCGACACTCCACTGAAATCATCTCAACAGTCTCACCGTCAGTATTCTCTTTGCAAAACTTGGCAACACTTTCATTAACAATCGCTTTGCAATTTTTGATACTTTGTTCTACGCATTTATTCAACAAGTACATTGGCCTTGAATCACAACCTTCTGAAATTTTCCATGCTTTTTGGTTTACCTGGGTTCTCAAAAACCACACGTTACCTCTTGTTTTTAAGCAAGTGTTTTTCAAGTCTTTGTACCTGAAACAAACGTTTTCGGGAATATGTTAGGCAATTCCTTACATATCCTCGATCTCTGCTTTTTTATTGTCTTCACTGAAAATTTTTCTTACGAACTAGTTTTGTCTAAAAAACCTACTCAATATGTTTGTTGAGTTCCTCTACTAATTTCTCTTTTTCCTCCGGAGTCATTGTTGTGCACAATTTTGGCGCTTCGAGAAAATGATGCTTCATAAAGAGCAACCAAAAGTTTAGTAAACCAGTGTCTTGGCTAGAACAACCAATATGGTTTCAAAACTTTTGAATAGGGCATTTAGTTCAACTTATCATCAAAATGTGAGGCATAAATGATTTTAGGAGTATACAACATGATTACAGAATAGAACAGTCTATTGTTTTCTGTATGATGACTCTAGTGTTATTGTAATCCCTCATGTCAGCCAACATAAACTATTTTAATCGGGTTTTGAAAGTATATCATTTATTACGAGCGGAGTTAAGGTAAAATTTCAGAGCGAAGTTTGAAAAAAACAAAAAATCAGGAAAAAAATAATCAATCTCTTCGGAGAACTGGTTCAAAACGATTTCTGGCAGGGAAGTCTGGATGATTCTGGTTTGATTCTTCTTCTTCCTCCTCAAATCCTTCATCCTCGGTTACTTCTTCAAAATCGATTTCAAAGTCATCTTCAAAACCTTCATCTTCATCCGAATCTTCTTCTTCTTCATCCTCAACGACTTCACCTTTCTCAATTGCTTCCCAAACAGTCTGACCAACGTGAACGGCAACTGCGAACAGGAGCACCAGTAATGATCTCGGGACTTGACCTATCTGAAGAATAACCTATTGAAAAAAAATGATGAAATTAGGTAAGCATACCATAATCAGTACGGCTAGAAGAACCAAACTCCAGATGGAATCAGATTCCCCATTGGGATAGTGTTTGTCCACAATGAGGCAAATTGAGAAAACAGGACCAATAGAGGAGAAGAATGAGAACAAGTAAAGGAGAGTTGGATGCTTTATCTGGAAAATGTGTTTCTCACTTCAGAATCACAGAAATCCCGTACTCACCCCAAAGAAAAACCAGCCACTTCCCATCTCAGCTAAGCCGAAAATCCCCATCCAGAACAGAAACTCTGACTTCTCTTTGCATTTCTGTGAGTTCAACGCGATTCCAATTGTTGCCAAATAGATGAAATCGAAAACGACAAAATGGATGTCTCTATCGATTTTTTCCTTGGAATCAAGGATCAGTGGAGTGGATGTCTCCAGAAGTTGTCGAGTGAAAAACAGAAGGATGAGGGCAAGGAGGTTGGGTCGCATCTGAGAACTGAGAATGAAAAAAAACGGCTCAGTGACACCGAAAACAAGGAGATAGAGCCTAATTTTTCAACCCATTTCCTTCCTCCACCCCTTTTGTGCCCCTGTCACACCAAATAAATTTATATGGGATGACTTTCCCTAAGGAAAGAATGGCTTGTGGCAGGAGCCGCCGGAAATTTGCATTGGGACATTGAGCCGGAAATTAAAATACAGGGAAAAATAGACGAAGATTGATAAGATTTGTGTATTATTGTTTTTGCTCTCTGAAGAACCAAATGGAGCACAGAAGCAAATGGTAAATGTGGGAACTATCAGAAAAACAAGGCTACCCCGGATCAAAACTTCCTCGAATCAGAACCAAAGTTTGTGACATTGCGGAAGCCCGGATTTTGGAAAAACTGGGAATATAAATTTACAAAGTTGGAGAGAAATAAATTCTCTATCGAATGATATCAATTTCATATAGGGTTGTTTCAAAACGCTTTTCTCAAAACTGGAAAATAAGCATTTTCAGTACTGAGAGCTGGAGTTTTTGAGATTTTTTGTGCTATTTTTCTGAAACAACCCTATATGAAACTTGTACCATTCGATAGAGAATTTTTTCCTCTACAGCTTCTTATATTCATATCCCCAGTTTTTTTAGAATCCGGGCCCCCGCAAGATCAAACTTCGCTCTGAATCGGGATAGTTCTGATCTGGGGTAGCATCAGAGAACCTGAGGTCTATAAATCTGAACATTGTCAAATTCTTTGAAAATTTGCGTGTGAAAAGAGCAATTCTGAATCAATAAAACCACCTAAATTTCTCTCCCTCCTGGAAAGATTTCGACGTTTTTTCTCACGACTCCAGAAATTTTCTCACGGAGGAAAATATGAAAATTCTGATCTCGTTTTCAATGTGTCCCGGAGTTTTTACTGAAAAAAATTGTCCGATTTTCTGTCGCGTGTTTCTAGTCTGATGTTGTTTCCCGTCAGAACGTCAGAATCATTCAAACCGCCCAGCTTTCTGCCCCCACAAAATACGAACGAAAGATCAAAATGTAGTTTATTATGCAAGTTTTTTCAGAATCAGAAGCAAATTCACGACGGCGCTACCCCACAAATGTATCCTTTCCAGCAAGAGACAGTAGTCTCGATTGGAACTCCGTACCTAAAAAAATTCTAATCAATCAATTGTAAAGGTTGACTAGCCTGGTATCATCAATTCCATAATCAGTTTCACTATTATACTTCAGAACCAGACCATCAGCGGGAGCCACACTGCCATCTGGTTGACCGGGCAACCAATAATACCCTTGTGATGGAGTAGACAGCAAAGGGTCAGAGAATTGAAATGCCTGAAAAAATTTTTGAATTCTACAAAAATGGTTTTTTAGAGTTCCCACCGAGATAGAATTGCATGGGCTCGCTGTAATCCCAGTACAAGCCGATGTCCGATTCCCATCGAGCCAAATCCCAGTGTTAGTGTATTGTTTACTACCGACAAGGCCACTGGAAACATTGGTCCAAACTTTCATACCTTGAGCGGCAGCCCAATCATATTCAGCTTGATTATCCAGACCACTCAACATACTATTATTGTACTCCTTATAGCACATTATAGAAGCCACTGTCCGGTTACAACATGCATAATGCTCCACTACCTGTAATTCGAAGAACTTAGCAGAGTAGAACCTAAACGCGCCGCATTGATCACACCGTCCGCCACGTTTAAACAAATCGGCCAGCAAGCGTATCCAGCCGAAATGGCCTAACTTTTTCAATGTGACGGACGGCGTCATCAATGGAGCGCATAGTCATCTGCTATATGAGGCTAGTATATACCTGCATACACCAGGGTCCCTTCTCTCTCTGGAACATTTTAAAGTTCACTGGACAAGATTGCGCTGGTGGACTCATAAATGTCCAAATGGGATCATCGAAAGTGACGTTGTAGGGTTGATAGGTATTGCCGGTCTGGTAGTAACCCCTTCCAGTTTCCATATCATTAGCCGGGCAAGTGTTAGTAGAATTGTCCACAAGAACCTTGAATGCAATCACTGGTCCAGTTTTGTTTCTTGTAGCGGTTCGAATTTGACCGATCGTGAACATTTGACATCCATCTGTATTGTTGAATACAACCTGAGAAGAAAAATTAGAAATTCTCCGAAACAGGTAGATCTCAAACTCACAATACATTCTCCTACATTGAAGCATACTTCCAAGCAATCATCCCAAGTTGCTGATGGATTAGAAGCCAATGGATAGCTAAATGCTGGAAAATCAGTGGGCTCTCCATTAGTAACCAGCATTTTGATAGTGGAATGAGTCTGAAAATGGCTTTTTTAAATATATCTCCAATACCGTACTCACCTCGGGTATCATAAAGCAAAGAAATGCAATACTTATGAAAAAATTCATTTTTCAGGATGGATTCATAAAAATCGAATGAATTGAAAAGTCATAAGAGAGCCATAATAACGTTTTTCCGAAGAAAACATGATGTGAACCCATGGCAACATGTCGACGACTTCGGAGCGGAAGAATCGAGAACATTATGAGATATTCAATGGCGAAGCAGCATGAAATGAAAGAAAAAACAATGAGAAAAAACGTTTTCGATGTTTGATTCGGCAATCTTGTTTGATGGGTTTTGTGGTGCGTGGGTGTGGATGTTTCATTTTTCACAGATTCTGATGGTTGGGTAGAAATCGGAAGCTGGAGAAAAAGTTTTTGTTAGAATTTTGAAGCTCTTGTAGAAATGTTTTATTTTAACTAGTGTTTTTTTCACATGGGTTCGGAATTTTCTATTAATTGATGGTCTGAAAATAGATGCTCCTGTGAGTCAATTCTGTAATTTCCAGCCCTCGCTGGAGCTTGAGAGTCTCGAAATCTTGATCTGAAATCACCGCGTCGGCAATGCATAAGGTGGTGGGGCCAAATTTTCAGACGAAGATTTCCAGACTCTCAGGTTCAATTGAGGGCTGGAATTTTCAAAATCTACTCACAGAAGCATCTCCATTCAGACCACTAATTTATAGAGAATTCCTTAAGTTATTTGATAGTATCCATTACTCGGACCGATTCGTGTATCTGTTAACCGGAAGATAATCAGAACTTTGAGAAATTCAGGACTTTCGCAATTCCGACTTTCGACTTCAATTTAAATTTTCTTTTTCGGCTACCGACTATGTTTTTTTTTTGCACAGCTCTGCTAAACATCTTTCAACCTTATTCTAACTATGGAGAGGGGGTATGTAACGTAGTTAACAATTGGACCATTTTATGAATAGATGCTGTCTTAATTGCCCATTTCGAAATCAAAACAAGACAGTAACCTTTTCTCGTTCTCTCGGATTCCCCATTACAACTGCCATTTTCATGCTGTACGAAACCCATCAAATTAGCGTTGGTGGATCATTCTTCTTTTATGTCACTCATTCAGAGGGTACACCAATAAAGTGACGTATGGTGCAAAACACAGAATCGCTTCTTGTCAGTTTTTCAGAATGAGGGGCCAACATTTCAACAACTGCTTTGTATTTAACTTTATAAATGAAACTAACATTAAGCGTCACTATAAAGGTTGTATGGTATATAATGAATGTATAGAGGTAAAAAAGATTCAATTAGAAAACGAAGACGATTTGGACGTCATCATCAACTGATGTGCTTTCTGCATAACAGCATTGGCAATACTGGTCTTGCGGTTCTTCTCGCAGCGAGTTTTGTAGGCCTGAAAGTAGAAAATTGTTTTACAAGGTAATTTTTTTCTCACATGGATTAGGTATTTCCTATAAATTGGTGGTCTGAAAGTAGATGCTTCTGTGAGTGAATTCTGAAATTTCCAGCTCGTACTGCAGCCTGAAAGTCTGTAAATCTTCATCTGAATATCTAGCCCATCCCCTTATCAACAATGCATGGCGATTTCAGATAAGATTTCCAGACTTTCAGGCCCAGTGAGGGCTGGGAATTTCAGAACCCATTCACAGAAGCATCTACTTTCAAACCACCAATTTATTGAAAGTTCCTAACCCCTGTGAGGAAAATTCCCTTCTTAGACTCTAGGTAACATCCGGGTTGAGTCCAAACCACCACCATTAATCCCAAAAAGAAATAATTCTTGCAAAAGGTTGTTTACATGTCTACATATAATTCTAAATTTAAAAAATTATCTAATCCCTATTCATCCCATTGACGCATGTAGAACGCAAAGAACGCGCAAAAGCCAATCCGGAAGTACATAAAATTCGAATTCATACCTTCTTTTCAACATCACTCAACAACTCCCATTGTCTTGCAATATTTTGAGAGATCTGACCAAAGTTAGCCGTTGGATTCATCTTTTTCTCCAAGTTCTGTTGTTCCCGGAAGAATAGAGCATAGGCGGAAGTTGATCTGGAAATGAAGAACGTCTTAAAACTTTTCTTATGAATTCTGACACTCACCTTATCTTTCTTTTCTTCTGCTCTTCCTGAATATGTTGCTGGTGATGGGTGGTTGGTGTGGCTCCTAACCACTTTCCACCTGTCTCATTCTTCGAAGCATTGTATACCCCAAATGTGGGCTCCAAGTCATACCAATGAACGAAGACATTTGGAATGTGGTAGCGTTGGAATTCATCAAAAATTGACGGTTTTTGGATTTGAGTGGTCTTCATTCTGGCTGTAAATTATATTCCGCTGAGCAAGAAACAGAACACAGAAAGAATAAAACATAAGAAGAAATCCGAGAAATTGTATACAAGGGATTAACATTTTCTACATTTTATCCCTAAAGAGTCAACTTCTTTGTCATCATTCCCCTTTTTTATAATCTCGTTATACTGATTAGCACTCTTTTCCTGTATCCAAATATTTAGTGGATTTGAATGCCGCAGGATTATAGCGGCGATAAAAATTATTAGGTTACGAAGAAAATGATGTGGATAAGTAAATAAAAAAGAAGAATAGAAAAGAATATGTGAGCCACATTTTTTGGAAGTTCTTCAAATTACAGTCTTAGAAATTGGAAATGAACTTGAACAGAGTAAAACCAAAGTTTTTGAAATACTGAACGTTCAGAGCAGCATATCTCGGTTGCATCTAAAAAAGTGGTCAACTAAAAAAATGTTAGGCACAGAATTTTGAGCATTTTTCTGGTTCATCATTTTTTGATAGCTTCAATGACAACTGAGATATGCTGCTCTGAACATGGAACACCATATACTTCATGATCTATGGAGTACTGTATGTTCAAAACAGCATATCTCGGTTGCCTTTATAGCCATCACAAAATGATCAACTAAAAAAATGTTCAACAAAGAATTTTACACATTTTACTAGTTGATCACTTTTTGATTACTTTGAAGACAACTGAGATATGCTCCTCTGAACATACACTACCCAAATTACAGGATAGGCTTTATTACAGGAATTATTGTGAACGAAAAAAAACATCAATACCTGTAAGGTTTTTCCCAAATTTTTTGTCTAAACTACTTCTAAACCATCTTCATATACCTAACAATAACTAAAATTCGACAAAAAACCAAGAAAACGCCATCAGAATCCCGATCAAACCGCTTTCTCCCTTTCTCTATTCCCCATTCTCTGTGGGCGGAGCCTCACCTAACGCAAAAGATAGCGGGCGGCGGAACCCGAGAGAAGTCGGCCGCTGTGTTTATTGACCATCCCGTTGATCGCCCAGGGAAGTTGCCTCAATGAAGAGAAACTTCGATCCATCGAGTGACTCCTTGCTGATCATTTACACGTCAGTCAGAGAGGTTGAAAACATGAATTTTTGGAAATGTTTCAATTGAAAATTGAACTATGATAAAGAAAGAGATGTAGGTTTCAGAATGACGAAGACGGTGGAAAAACCAATAGAATTGATCTCGAACCAAGCAAAAACCTCCTCTTCAAATCAAACATTGAACACCTTTGCTCTTAATTGTCACCTTTCGAGCTCCTCCCTTCCAATCTTTTTTGACTCCATCTCCATTCCCTGTAATTATATTTCTTGCGCAACCTTTTCAAAGCCGCCTTCTTCCTTTTTTGTCATGGTTGTGTGTTCTTATTAACCTAATTAGTGAAAAGAACACATCGGATGCGCAACATATGTTTTCATTTAAAGGGTGGATTAGCTAGGGATTAAGGAAATGTGTTTAGGTTGAATGAAAGGTTATTCAGCAAGATTTTAGGATTTGAAGGGTGGGGTTGTGAATTCAAATGAATTAGTTCTGCTTCTAGGGGATAATAATGGCACCATCGTTGAAAATCAGGATACTTACAGCTTTCCGTATTCCTTGTAATTTAGGCACATCCAGTACTTTATGTTCAGAGCAACATATCTCAGTTGTATTAAAAGCTATCAAAACATTCATAACTAGTAAAATGTTTGAAATCCTGTGCTTAACATTTTCTTAGTTGACTACTTTTTGATAGCTTTCAAAGCAACCGAGATATGCTGCTCTAAACATGCAGTACTATGTGCACTATGTTGCTCAGAACAGTGTTTGTTCAGAACAGCATATCTCGGTTTTCTCTCAAGCTATCGAAAAATTTTCAACAGAAAATATGTTCAACATTTTGTGCTTAACATTTCGTTAGTTGACCACTTTTTGATAGCTTTCAAAGCAACCGAGATATGCTGCTCTGAGCTGAAGTACTGTGAAGTACTAGTACTAGTACTGGAATACTGAATAAGTAGTGGAGTACAGGATGTTACTAGACTACAGGATTCACTCTATGAACTTCAAGATGTCTACGTGGCAGGCTCTGAAACATCCATTCCTAAAGCAGAACATTTCGACAGCTTCAATTTGGGTTTCTCATCTCTACTGATCATTCCATATTTCCGTCTCCTGCTCTCATTATCCTTGAGCACACCCTATCCACCTGACTTCACATCTGACTTCCCAGGTGAAATATATTTATGAAAAGAGTAAGCCTAATTGGAACAACACACCTCTTTCACCCAGTCTATAACCACATCAAAACTCTCCTCCAGATTATACATAACCGGATTGTTTACACTCGCGTAGAGATTTCTGTGAAATAGCAGTTCACTCTCTTTTGATGTTGGAGTACAACGACTTGTTTTTCACTTTTCTACCATTTTTTGTGATTCCTTCTGTGTTTTTTGCGGTGGAGAACGGGGTGAGCTACAGGACCTTATAGAAGTCAGACGACAAATAAAGTTTTTCATTGCTTTCAGAGTTTGAGAATCATGGTTAACCTTTATTTAAAACATGATAAGAAATGAGGGAGTGGCAGTTTTTGTCAACATAGTAAGATAAGGTCTACCAAAGAATGCACGTAATAACAGAAAATGCCAATAAAACATTATGAGATTCGGAAGATCCAGTTGTTGTGGCAATTTTGGGAGTAGTCACCGGAAGTGTGGAAGGTTGGGTTGAAGGGCTTGGAGTAGTAGGTAACAAGTCTCCAGCTGTAAACATTCAGTATATGCCTATACATTCCAAAACAGTGACTAACGATAGACGAAGTACTGAAGATACATTGTTCCTGCAGTGATGGCTGTAGGTTCTATACGCAGAGTCTTCGACGCCATGTCTGTTATGACTTGTGCATGGAGCAAAGGGTTGTTAGCTCCATATGTTTGAGTGGATTTCGAGAATCCATCTGAAAATGTTACGCCGACAGGGTACTGCAAATCTGTCGTCACCTGAAACAAATTTTAATTCACAAACTTTTGAAAGTATAAATTACCAAGGCGCCTGTGTAACCTTTCCTAGTTGGATCAGTAGCAAAGTTCACATCGTGTTCTTGCCAAACATCACTGAAGACGTATGCACCGGTTGTTTTTGCATTTGTTGTGTTACGAGTTTGAAGGTTGTCTGAAATTACAGATTTAGTGATTTAGAATAAAAATAGTTCACGAAGAGCCATTCTTCTGCTGTTATTCAAAAGAAAAAATAACCGTATATGCTGTCGAATTTCATATCGAATGGCCCGTTAGCCGTGATGTACCAGTAGGGAAGATTCACTTGAATTGGTTCTACTGAATCGAACAAAACTCTTGTTTTGTTATATATCCTTCCCCAGTTATCGTAGTTAGGGATATACTGAGGATTCTCAAAGAATTGATTCGTTGTAAATGTATTCCAATCGGCTCCTGGGAATCCATAGTGAAAACTGAGATCGGTGTTCTAAGTAAAACAATCATGAATATCAATATCAGAAGTTTTAGGGGTTTTTTTGCAGTAGAATAGTTTTTCGAACCAGCTAGGCATTACCACCGCTAAAATCTCATCAGTATTGGTCACCTGCTTCAAAATATACGATTTGTTATAAGGGTCCGATTGTTTCGCCATGGGAATTTGTTGTCCAAAATCATTAGGTGACCAATACTGATGAGATTTTAGCGGTGGTAATGCCTAGCTGGTAGGTACCTATCAAGTAAAAAACTAGATTCAAAAAACTGTTCTACTGTAAAAAAAATCCTCAATTTGTGATAACTTTCTTTTCACTCTAATAATTAACTTACTGGGTCCTGAGTAACATTTGTGACATAAGTAGTTTTTTTCGGAGCATCGAATGGTGGAAAATGGGTAGTGGTGAATTGAGTATTTAAAACAACAAGAGTGGATTTAGTGCCGGTTTTGTGGACGTTTTGTGGACCGTTCACAATTGTTACATCGAACGTGTTATCTAAAATATTTTTTCACAATCATTTTAACGATTTCAATAGTGAAAACCTACCATTAGCTTGAATAGCAGTGGTGGTATACAAATATCCCGTAATAGTTGCTGCAGTAGGTGCATCAATGGTAGAAGTGACGGTTAGCTGATTCGAGAGTAGTGTTATACCATTTCCAACCGTTAGTTGATCCAAGCTAAAAATTCAATTTTGAAGATAGTTTTGAAGACCCTCCATAAATATCCGGGACTCATGAAACGGACAGGGGATTCATGGAAATACCTGGGATCCCGAAAAAATACCCGGGACCCCAAAATAAGGGGGGGGGGGGACTCATGCATCGAGCATAGGACTTTGTTAAAATTTTGAAAAATACCTGGAGCTTGAAAAACCTTTTCCGAGCATCAGATTAGATTTTTCGTACTGAAAATCTTACTATTCTGTTTTCTAAGCCGTTTTTAATGCTGGCTCACAAAACGTAACCTTTGAAAGCGTAAAGCGCCACTATCAAACCAGAATCAGGAAATGCAATGTCCAAGCAACAACATTTGGAGCACAATTCGATTTGGATGAGTCGCGGAAGAGATTTTTAGAGTCCCGGGTTTTTCTGGGAGCCCCGAAAAAAAATCAAACACCCGGGAAACGGGTAAGAGCCCCAGTACCAAACTCACGTAATTACACTGGTGCCTGTTTGAACTTTAATTTTCTGTAACTGAGAGAGTGCATCATTTGAAGCAAGATACAGTTTTCCCCCTGTCTGAAAATTTACATTTTAGAAAGGATCCAGTGAAACTTTCAGATGGACAATTTCGAAAACGTCTATAAGAAGAGTTTTGAAAAAACTCACTTCCACAGTAATCATACTATTGGGGCTATTAACATTGTACTGATTAAGCCAAACGATCTGTGGGTCAGCTAGAACTAATCCGGAATAAAAAACGAAAAATAATGCGGCTTTCATCACTGAAAACAGACTGCAGACACGGGAAAGTTGTAGCAGAACTTTAACTTTATACAAACTTTGATAAAAAAAATTTATTCGAAGGCAAATAAGTGACGAGGTGCAGGAAAAGAACATGCTTTATAAACGATTTGATTGTTTAGTTAGCGTCTCATTTATGCATGATTTTCTGATCTTTTTGACCCAAAATTATTTTGAAGTGATGTTATCGATGAGTAATAGCAGTACCTATCATATAGCACTACCTATCAAATAGATAAGAACAACTTTTTGAACTAAAATACGATATTTGTAGCTGCGACTGGAGAGAAGTATGAAAGGCAGGAAGTTCTCTCTTTTGAATCTTCTTATTCTTCCAATCTACCAAGAAAAGCTCATTTGAAATTTTCGGTCAAGCAAGTAAGTATTCTTTTACTTTTGATAAACTCTAGTGATAAACAAACCGGCATCTTGTGAGCCGCTTGTTGACAAGTGACTTTAAGAATCAATTAAAGACTGAATATTAACCTGAAAATTATCTCTCCGCCAACCAGTCTTTCAAATTAAAAAAAAAATTATATTTCTTGCGCAACCTCTTCAAAGCCGCCTTCTTCCTTTTTTGTTATGGTTATGTGCTCTTATTAACCTAATTAGTGAAAAGAACACATTGGATGCGCAACATATGTTTTCATTTAGAGGGAGGATTAGCGAGAGGTGTTTAGGTTGAATGAAAGGTTATTCCGAAAGTTTTTTTAGTATCTGAAAGGTACGGTTGTGAGTTCAAATGAATTAGATCCAAGATGCTTCTGGGGGATTCATAAGGGCACTATCGTTGATAATCAGGATACTTACAGCCTTCCGTATCCCTTGTAATGTAGACACATCCAGTACTTTATGTTCAGAGCAACATATCTCAGTTGTATTAAAAGCTATCAAAAAGTGGTCAACTAGTAAAATGTTTAAAATCCTGTGCTTAACATTTCATTAGTTGACTACTTTTGATAGCTTTCAAAGCAACCGAGATATGCTGCTCTGGATAAGTAGTGGAGTACAGGATGTTACTAGACTACAGGATTCACTGTATGAACTTCAAAATATACACGCGACAGGCTCTGAAACATCCATTCCTAAAACAAATCATTTTGACAATTCCAATTTGGTATTCTCAACTCTCCGGAGCATTCCCTATTTCCGTCCCGTGCTCTCATTATCCCTGAGCACACCCTATCCACCTGACTTCACATCTGACTTCCCAGGTGAATTATATTTACGAAAAGAGTAAGCCTAATTGGAACAACACCCCCTTTTCACCCACATTATAACCACATCAAAACCCTCCTCCAGATTATACATAACCGGATTGTTTACACTCGTGTAGAGATTTCTGTGAAATAGGGGTTCACTCTCTCTTGATGTTGGAGTACAACGAATTGTTTTTCACTTTTCTACCATTTTTTGTGATTCCTTCTGTGTTTTTTGCGGTGGAAAACGCGGTAAGTTAGCTTGGAGATAGAAAAAACTAATTGAATTATAATGGTCCTATAATTTGGGTACTGTATGTTTAGAGCTGCATATCTCGGTTGTCTTTGAAGCTATCAAGAAGTGATCTACTGATGAAATGCTAAGCAAAACATTCTAAACACTTTATCAGTTGACCACTTTTTGATAGCTTCGAAGGCAACTGAGATATGCTGCTCTGAACTTATAGTACTCTATGGATCATAAAATATATGGTGTTTCATGTTGAGAGCAGCACATCTCGGTTGTCTTTGAAGCTATGAAAAAAAATTTCAACTTGTAAAATGTTCAAGATTTTTTGCTGAACATTTTATTAATTGACAACTTTTTGATAGCTTTCAAAGGCAACTGAGATATGCTGCTCTGAAGATACTGTTGCCTAAATTGCAGGACTTACTCTTGAATTTTTGATCGATAATGCGATTAAAAAAAACAAAAACAGAGTGATTTGCATACATTTCAAATTGAAAACTCTTCCTATAAACATATGCTAAACTAGTTTTCAGATCATTCTCATCCTTCAAAAAGTATCAAAATCACCGAAAATCAGAAAATCTCGTATCTATCAAAAAGAGCAATATTGTTTGATTCAAATGGAAAATGATATCAATTGATAGCTGGATCAAGTCTTCCGAATTCCATACAATCACTCAAAATCAACGAAACTTTGAGTGTTTTGTTCATGGAACCGTACTATTTATGGGTGTTGGATACACCTTTGTGGTAGGCTCCAACCAGTTGAAAAAGATGATTTTTGGAATTCCAGACACTTCGATATCTCTACAACCTGACATTGGTTTTGAAGAAGCGATTTACAAGCGCATAAACCTGTTTTAAAGTGAAAATTCTTCTTAAAAAAAGCTCAAAAACTGACAAAACAAATATTTCCTATAAAAAGGAAAACGACAACAACAGTAATGGTAACAAAAAAGAAACAATAAATCAAGAATAATAATTAATCATATCCACTTTCCATAATCCATTGATCTACTTTTCGATAAGCATCGACGTCCTTCATGTTCATGTGCCAAAAGACACGCATTCCCTCTGATAAAATTTCGAATTTCGCTCGCTTCTGCGCATTGATCACCGGTTCGAACACTCGTTTCAGCACCGATTCCGGACATTTCGAGAGTCCATTGAACAGCTTTTTGAGGATTGTTGTGAGAGCAGCGGATCGTGTCGCCCATTCGACAGTCTAAAAAAAATAATTATTTTTTCATAGTGGAACATTTGTAGCGTACCTTTAGCACTGTAATCGACATGACCTCATTAGCAATCAGGTGTTGGAAGAGTTGAGCAAGTGACGTTCGCTGGAACGGTTTCAGCTGATCACAGTCCCGGAGACGATCCCATAAGGCGAATTGAAGGGTGATCTACAAGAAAAAAACAGTGCTTTCCTATCAATTTCTATTGAAACCCACCACAAATCTCTTATTAAATTCACAGAATCTTTGTAAAAGTGCCGCGTAAAACGCGTTGAAACTCTTCTCCTTCATCATCATCGCAATCAACACGTGCACCAGTTCTCGTTCCTTCTCTCCTTTCAGTTGCAATTTTAGAAGACGTTCAAACGCGTCGTCTTCATCATCAGCGGTGGCAACACTACAGAAAATGTGTCGTCGAATCTCCGAATTCATGCCCACTTTTGTGGCAAGTGAGACGATTTCCGGTGGGAATGTGGAAGATTTTTTGGTGGCTGAAGCAGCGGCGGACGCCAGAAGTCCATATCCACCTTGTTCGGGTAGACGGAACGCCGAACCAATGATCCACCATCTTCCCCGTTCTTCAGCATGCAATAAATCATTGAGCGTCATCGACAGCTCTTTGGAATCCGAGGAGGCAGAGCTTCCTTTTTCTGTAAAAAAAAATACTTTATTTTCTTAAATTCCTTTGAAAATCAACTTACTTTTCGTAATTCCATGCAACACTTTGACTTGTCTCTCCACAACCTCATAATCGATGGCTTTCGGTGGCGCTTTTTTCAGCGCAATCACTTCTTCTAAAAGGAATTTGGCACGTGGCAACGCGGAAATCGGTTTCTGTTGGAATGCGACGGCGATTTCATCGATTTTAGAAGTGACGAGCGACCAACTCGTCTTTTTCAGCGATTTGTAGGAGTCTGGAAGAGAATGTACTTATGATTGAAAATAAATATAATTTTCAACTCACAAGCCACAAGGGTTCGAATCGCAAACAAGTTTGTCAAGTTCAGATTGTCAGCAAACTTTTCAATGATCTCAATCAGAATCGATGGTTGCAAAATTCTGAAAACCACTAGGAATGCGGTGAAAACGACTCGATTCTCCATTGATTTGTCATCCATTTCCTCCTCGTCTCCCATTGATTTTACCAGGTCACAGAGGAAGCATTCAACGAAATGAGCAGCTGAAAAACAAAGATTTTGCACACAAAAAAAGGCGTCAATAACTCACAAATCTCATTACTAATCATTGTGTGGCACATGGCAATAAACGCTCCATACGTGGTTAACAACGAGTCTTGAAGACGGAACGGCGCGAGAAGAGCTTTCGACAGAAATTTGTACAACGCGCTTTTGACATCATTTTTCGAACTCGTCGTCCATAACTCAGCGATTCCTTGTTGTGACTTGATCAACATCGCATCCGACAACTTGTTAATGATACTATTAACAGCTCTGTCCACTCGTGCTTTTTGTTCATTCGTTGATGATGTGGCAGCGTCCAGCTCATCCAGCTTTCTTCGAGCAGCTGCCGGATCGAACTTGATGAGTTCTCCAGTGGATTTATTGATTTTTCGGCCATAAATGTCTTCAGCTTCTTCTGGTTTCGATGGAGTTTCAATTTCATCTTCAGATTCACGAGCGTCTTCCTGGTCTTCCTCATCTTCCATTTCTTCATCACTAATCATTTCATCGACCATCGTCTCATCTTCCTCTTCTGTTGCTTCTTGCTCTTCATCCTCCATATTCTCCCCTTCTGATAAATCCAACTCTTCCTCGTTTTCTTCATCTTCGAAGCCTTCTTCTTCGTCTTCCATATCATCTTCGAGCTCATCTTCCATCAGCTCTTTACGACGCTCTGAATCGCAGAAGTCGAGAAGTAGGTCCAATCCGTCGCTTTTCATGGATTTCGGAACTTTCAGTTTGCCGTCTTTTTCCTTTTTCTGCTCACTCACACCAAGAAGTACGCCGTATTTTCGAATCGCCGCATCATCATCCTCCATTCCATCTTGTTGGTCATGCCGACGCTTCTGAGTGGCTGTCTGTGAATTTCAGAGGTTTTACATGACATTTTCCTTTTGAGTCTTACCTTAACTTCCTCCAAATATTGCTCATACGTCAAATCCTCATCGCTATCTTCACTTTCGTCTCCGTACTTTCTTTTTCCTTTGTTCACACTCACTTCGACAATTCCACCTCGAGTTTTTGACTTTTTCGCGGAGACCTCTTCATCATCATCAGAATCTCCTGCGAAATCATCTGAATCTTCATCTTCGTCATCCGAATTGTTTTGCTTCTTTTTTTGAAGAAACTCCAGCTTTCTCTGCTCCTTTTTCGCTTCTTGTTGTCTCTTCCTCTTTCGTCGCTTCTTATCCTCTTTCGTCATTCCCATTGTTTCTCGCATCACTTGTTCGATCTGAAAATATTGATTTTTATGTGAAAATAGCTCTTTTTCATCTTCTCTACCGGTGTTTTCTGAGCGAAAGCCTTTGCCTGCATCTTCTTCAACTGTTTTGCAGATTTTCGCTGCTCTTTTCGGGACATTCCCTCTTTTTTGAACGCTGGCAGTTTCATTTTACCCTGAAATCAAAATATTTTTTATGAATAATAAATAAAGACAAAGTAAAGAAAGAAGGAATAAAAAAAACCGAGAAAAAGAGAATAAATTGTGTATGCGTCTCTCGTTTCGGCGTGCCCTTTTTATAGTTCAGTTGGGCGCGCTTGCATTAAAACAGGATACTTGGGATTTTATGATGTTTTTTGTGATTTCAGAGTCAAAAACTAAAATTTCATGATTTTAAAGTTTAACAGAACGATTTTGCATAAAATGAGAATTTTTTTGATATACAAAACTTCATAAATCTTGAAAAAAACTTTATTTACAAAAAAAGCATGTCATGGAGATTTAAAGGAAAGTGCTCTGAAAATAAAACTTTTCAGATTGTCAGAAAATTTTCAAAAACTATAAATAAATGTTGAATTAATCGTATTCGGGATGGTTTCTCAATGAATCGTACAGCTCTTTTTCGCCGTGCTCTCCAGTAAAAACCTTGTGGACAGAGGTGAAAATCGGAAACTTTTCAGAGATTTCGTGGATTTCAAGCATCTCATACACATCCTGAGCGGTTGGTGGTCCTTGTGCACTTTGCCCTTTGAGAAGCTCTTGTTCCACTTGTTGGAGGGGCTGGAAGACTGATTTTTAGTATGGAGCAATGCAAAAATGATTTCATTTCAAAAATTTAGTTTTTCAACGCCAAACTCTTCAAAAACGATATTTATTTAAACTTTTCTCCAAACCTTCTCGGTTGTAGGCGGCGGTTTCTGGGCGAAAGTAAGAGAGTTGGCGGCTTTTGGGCGGACATTGGGAGCTTTTTGGGCGGAAGTTGGTTATTTAAAGAGGAAAACACTACCATGGCGAATGTAGGGGGATGTTGGGCGAAAATAAAGCGAGAGTTGGCGAACGTTCAGAACAACTGCAAGAAGTGCAACTTCTGGGCACAAGCTGACCCCATCTTGGGCGAACGTCCGGCTAAAATTGGCGATGATTGGCGAACCTTAGGTGGATCTTAAGAGCGATGCGTGTCTGCAGCGCGGATTCATTCTTCACAGTTGCATTTATTTTTTTTCTTTTCTGAAGCTTTTCGTTGTTTTATTCACTTTTTCTCGTCATAAAACTAAATTTAAAAATTGTCATTATACAGGAAAACAAAGTTTACAGATTTCACGTTTCTGTAAAAGAAACCGAATGTTAGGATTTTCGAAAATGAGAAAAACGAAGTCAAAGAAGCGTTTCCGTAAGTTAACTGGAATAAAAATCAATAGTGAAACATGTTTTCAGAGAGGAAATCGGAGGATGCTTTTACAACCGAGCCCGTCGGATCAATGAATGCTTCCATCGATGTGCCTGGAGAAGGTAAGGCTTTCTTTCAGCTTTGGTATCATATGAATTTTCTTCAGAACTTGGAAACATTAGTACAAATTTCCATTGGACAGCCGTTTTGCGAGCCGACATGATGTTCAGAGATTGCAAATGTACTGTTACTATTTTTTTCTATTCGAAAATTCGTTTGATTTCAGCGCTCAAACGATGCTCAACGTTGATTCGCAAATGAAGTCCGCCTATTTTGATCTGGATCAAATCACACAGTCACTCAACAGTATGCAAGCCACAGTTTTGAAAACGAAAACTGAAACTCCACTTGAACAATCCGAATTGATAATGAAGCAAATGCAGAAATTGATCGAATTTTCCGGACAGCACGGTAAGCACTCAAACCCAAATTTTTTCATTTTTTCTTTTGTGAAATTCAGATATGATTCGTGGAGAAACTGAGCAAGCTGAAGGATGACCGCAGCCTCCATTTGAACAACTCCAAAGCATAACCAGTACTTCCAGCATTGGCAAAACCTGCTTGGAATCATGCGGCCGATCCAAAAATCAAGAAAATCATCAATAACTTCTTGCGGATTCATTCTGCCCAACTGCTCTTCTTTGTTGTTCCGTTTTTCAATTAACTTTTTTATCTGTTCATGTTCTAACCATCAATAAATATGTTTCCCGCTAATTCAGATTGAATATGAAATGAATAAAATTAAAAATGAAAAAAAAAAGGAAAAAGTTTTGAGCGAACCCCATGCTGCTCTCAGCGAAGATTGGGCGTTGTTTCGGCGGATCTTAGGCGCATTCCGCTCAAAGATTAATCGGAATCCGACCAAGCCTCGCCCAAAAGACTGCCAAGCTTCGCCTAGAAACCGCCGCAGACAGCCGAGTTACCTTATCACTTTTGATGAATGCCTCGGCCACTTTTCGGTTTCTCCCTCCATAACAAGTAGTGATAAGATCAGCCACACCGCACGACTCAAAATAGGTATGGCCGACAGAAGATGGATAGAAGTGCTCGACGAACTTCTTGGTCTCCAGAAGACCCAAACGGATAATTGCTGATTTTACGTTGTAGGCCCAGCCGAGACCATCGGCAAAACCGGCAGCACAGGCGACGATGTTCTGGAATTAATCAATAAGTTCCCACCTAGTCTTAATTCCAGGCTTACCTTCAATGCTCCACAAAGTTCAACTGCTTCGTAGTCGGTTGTGACTCGAATTCTAAAGTTTGGAGTGTCAAACAGCATCTTCAACTCTTCCCCATTCTCCAAACTCTTGCATCCAATCGTTGCTTCACAAAACTTTCCATCAGCAACCTCACCAGCTAAATTGGCACCCATCAACACACTACACTCAACTCCCAATGCATGTTCAATGTCTTCTGAGATCAATTGCATTTTGATTGTTTCGTTTTCATAGCAAGAAGAGATTCCTTTGGTAAGTGACACCGCATGAGCCCCTTCACGAAGTCTTCCGCGGAGTTCAGAGCAAATTTGAGGGATTCCTTGATGGGGGACGACGAGGATGAGGATGTCAGCTGATTGACAGGCATCTAGGAGGGATGATGTGGCAATGACGTTGTCAGGAATACGGCGTCCTGGGAGATACTTTGGATTCTCATGAGTCGAGTTGATAGTATCAGCGATAGAAGGGGTGGTGTCTCCTGGCTTCTGAAAAAGTGGAAAAGTTACATTTGGAGCCAGGAAAAAGGAAAAACTAACCCTAGAATCTCTACACCACATATTGACGATCGGCTGGAACACATTATTCTGGGCTTTCACTGTTTTTCCAACCACACAAGCGATAGCAGAACCCCAGTTACCACCACCAACGATGGCGATCTTCTTCCGACGATCCTCATGGATTTCTCCAGAATTATTGTTGAATGAATAGGTATAGTCAAAGTTTTGGCAGGGCATTTTTGAAGTAAAAGGTCAAAGTAGAAACTTGGGAGTGATGACGTTTCAACTCCATCTTTTATACTCTTCTTCTTCAGTTCCTTCTTCAAAAGTCATAGGCTCCGCCCCCTCCAGTATCAACGTCGATCATCTTAGAAAAGATCACTGATAACTGTTAGTGATAAGAGGGTATATACATTCACGTGGACACATCTTTAAAAGTCACTTTTGGAGGAAATAGTGTGGGGATGGTGTGGAGACGCAGAGATTCATGGAATCTGTACAGAGAACTAGAATAGATTGATAATGAAGGAGAGGAGGAATGAGAACAGTGATCTATAAGCGTCACGGATCAAAGATCATGCAAAACGGTTTGCAGGGAGATTTGGAGCTGTGATGGTGTACTTTGACCCTGGGTTACTGTGGCCAGAGACCGAAGAACAAAAATGTAAAAGTAGAGTACCGTAAATGCTGTAAACCATGCACACACGTATGTTCAGAGCAGCATATCCCAGATGCCTTTAAGACAATCAAAAAAATAGTCAGTTGAAGAAATGTTGAGCAAAGCATGGTTATATAAATTTATTTTTAAAAAATGTCTTTTTCAGAATCGAATAAATTTTTTGATGATGTGCTCTTTGCTCTTTGTTTAGAGCAGTATATCTTGTTTGTTGTTGAAATTATCAAATGAAGAAATGTTAAGCAAAGAATTTTGAACATTTCATTAGCTGTGAATTTTTCGATAGCTTCGAAAGCAACCGAGATATGCTGCTTTGAACATACAATACTGGGTTTTGCTTTACATGGCTTACGGTACATTAGTCTTGTTACTTTGAATGTTGTCTTCCAGTACTTCTGAGCTGCCGTTTGCTCATAATGAACGCTTACACAATTGTATATGAAAGTCACAAAACTAAATAGAAGAGGTTATGTCAGAGCCAGGTCTGCTCAACCAATCCAATATAACAATGGTCAACATGTGTTAACTTTGAAACGTTCACATGTTTTTATTAAAGGAGGACTGAAGTCACATTTTTTGCATTGTTTTTATTTATTATTTCGGTTTATTTGCTTTTTCTATGAACATTTTCCTCTTGGAGCATATGTCAAAAATCGCTCTGAAACGATATACATAGCCCCCAAGTAAGTGGAGTCTCCTCGACTCCGAGAGGAGTACAAGGCGCCAATCAATGCGATTTCACATATTTTATTTCATTTTTGCTCGTTTTTTCAACTTTTTCCAGTATTTTATCCATTATTCCTTTTGTTTTTAATGTTTAAAATGAAGAAATAACATATAAATACTGGAAAAAGTCGAAAAACGAGCAAAAATAAAATAAAATATTTGAAATCGCATTGATTGGCGCCTTGTACTCCTCTCGGAGTCGAGGAGACTCCAGTTACTTGGGGGCGATGTATATCGTTTCAGAGCGATTTTTGACATATGCTCCAAGAGGAAAATGTTAATAGAAAAAGTAAATACACCAGAATAACAAATAAAAACAATGCAAAAAATTTGACTTCAGTCCTCCTTTAAGCGCGGCTTACTGTCAGACTTTAAAGGCGCAATATGAAATTTGTAAAAGTCCGTGTGAGATGGAGCGAAAAAAAATTGTGTCAGGGAGGAGTTCTTGCAACAACTAGGACGCCAAAATTCATTTCAAAAGTAAATAACCATTTTAATGTCATTGTATTTTCAGAGAAGCTTCCCCACGTACTTCGGTATCCTGCTATCATTTGTTGGTATCAGCCTAACTGTGCACTTCACTTTCATTTCATTTAACAAAAGTGCACAAATGGCAGTTGGTTTTTTATTCATGTTTTCCTCCTTTCCAATCATGTTAGTTTATTCGTTTTGGGCGGATGCGTTCGAAAACCTTCGAAATAGGTATAGGATATTAAAGTAAGTTTCCAGTTCAAGAAAATATAGAGAGTTATTGGCATCAAAGGGCTAATTTCGGCGCTATAGTAGTTGGGGGGGGGGGCACCAGATTTTTGTCACAGGGGAGTTATCTTAGGGCTCTTTTTTTACAGGAATACGTTCGTGAATTATTCTAAACGTTCGAGAAACCATTTGCGAGCAACTAGAAATCATTTGGAGCTCATTTTCAGCCAGAGCCAAAATTGGCTAAAAATCGATATTTTCGGGGAAAATAGACTTTTTTTTTGCCTGAAAAGCTTTTTTCGGCGTTTCCTAAGCCTTTTTTAGTAGGGTGCTAACTCGCTTCACTTCCTGAAACATCACACCCCACTATTAAAACAGGCTTAGGCCTCCATTGCCCAAAGGTCAAAATTGTTTGGCCCCCCCCCCTAACTACTATGGCGCCCAAATTTCTAGGTACTTCCGCGACTGTTTTTCTATTTTTGTACCACATTTTAGACACTTCGCACCTTGATAATAATAGTTGCCATCAAAAAACACACGGTAAAAATTTTTGTACGTACACTTTTTTCTCGGTTTCTACGCTCCATCTCACACGGACTTTTACAAATTTCATATTGCGCCTTTAAAGTCTGACAGTAAGCCGCGCTTAAGCCGAAGGAGCGCGCACCATGTTTCCAGAGCACTTTTCAGTAATAACTTTCGATCAAATTCTGTCAATATTATATTCAACATGAAGCGAAGAAATATTTCTATTCAATTTAATTTTAAAAAAAAGCTTGGGCCCTGTTTTTTTCTTTTTTCAACAAAATGAGAATAATGCCTACGTATCGCTGAGTCGCTATGCAGTTGGCATGCGACCATACAGTAAAACAGAACCCACGAATGAAACCTTTTGAAAACACGTACAAAAAAAGTTAGGGCTCTTTACGTGGTGTATTTTCTGTCATTTCTATGCATTTCCGAAGCCTTACGAGATTTCTCGCTTCCGTATTCTTTTTGCACCAACAATGC
>GL379797.1:44357-64592 GCA_000143925.2 Caenorhabditis brenneri | reverse complement strand
GATAGAAAAAGCAAATAAACCGAAATAATAAATAAAAACAATGCAAAAAATGTGACTTCAGTCCTCCTTTAAATGGATCCATTGAATAACCGTAACTCAAAAAGATTAAAGATTTTATTTTAACATTCATCAGTCCCAGACTATTCATGGTGATTAGCAGCCATTGGTTACGTATTTTTTTATCTGAAAGTTTTACACGGAAGCTTCTTTCGAAAATAACGTGGTCGTATTTCAAGACAAATCTGGAAATCTTGGTATACCTTTTGATAATCATAACACATAGCAATTATACACATTTAGAGCTTGTTTGATTGGCTTCCAATCCTAGCATACTAGCTATCATAAATGTGGTTTACGAATCGCTCAATGTTGGAGTTACTGTGTTATTTTCAGACGAAGTCTTTTTGAAAAATTAGGCTTTAGCCATTTTTTTAGGAAGAAGCTCTGAATCATTGCTGATGAACTTTTAGTCTCAACTAACTGATATAGGACCCTGCTCAAAACAATCTTTCCATAAATTTCAAAAGTTCCATTTTTCCAATTGTTCCTCGTTTCACAAAAACAATGAACATGTTGTTAGTTTGATCCCAGAAACAAAGTTCTTCCTCATTCTGACCTGTAAACATATCAACTTCACGTGAATCTTTGTCTATATGATGTCACAGTAGTAATAGTAGTACGAATTTATTCAAGTGCTTTTCTTATCAAAGTTTTCGTTTTTCTTCTTCCCCAGTCAGTCAGTCTGAAAAAAGGTAATTGTACACTTTACAACACGAGATAGTACACTGATCAAAGAGAGTGTTAGACGGGGGAAGAGAGCGATTTTTCGCGAACGGCGTCAATGATCATTTTGATGATCTATTTTTAGAAGAGGACTGGATTTGGGTTACTTTTTTTTAATAGATTTGATGATGGGAAAAGTGTGAATAAGGTGTGAAGTATCACGGGAATAGTTGGATGGGGAGACTGGAGAATGGGGAATTTGTTCCGGACAATCGAGGATTGGTATCAAAAACAGCCATCAGATTTCAGATCGTCAATACTTTTAGCAGCTTCTCTCATTACTACTACTACCGCAGCTCGAAGGGTTCGGAAATCTCTGCAAATTGGCGGTCTGAAAGTAGATGCTTCTGTGAGTGGATTCTGAAATTTTCAGCTCTCACTGGAGAATGAGAGTCTGGAAATCATAATCTGAAATCACCAATAGAAATCGCTACATAACTGACGTGGCGATTTCAGATCAAGATTTCCAGACCCTTAGGCTCCAATTAGGGCTAGAAATTTCAGAATCTACTGTCAGAGAAGCATCTACTTTCAGACCACCAATTTCATCAGTTTTCAGATCGCCTCTACTTCTAGCAGCTTCTAGTGTTTCCTGAATTCGTATAATATAAAAATTCCTCCCTATACACTCTCATGTCAAAATCCACAATCTGGACATGAATACACACACTTATTCGATGAGACGTGGCAACGAGTAAATAGTGTGTGGAAATTCGACACTTTGAACCTGGACAAAATTTGGATCAAATTTCTTTTTTCTTCTTTTTTTTTTCGAGAATCTTTTGTTCTAAGATGTGAAGATAGACAGATATTCTTCTTTGTGTTTTTCATCTCCCCCCCCCCCTCCCCATGAGAGTTACATACGTCAAATTCATTCGGCAGTTGTTCTTTTCTTTGTTTTCAGGTTTCTTTTTTTTTCATTCTTTGTGTTTTTTTCTTCTCCAGATTTCTTTTGTACTTTCATATGTTGATGTTTTATATGCATATATATCAAAAGGAAAAGCAAACAGTGATGTTCACTTTTTGGTCAACATTTTATGGGATTTTTTATGTGTTGTTTCCAAAAGAAATGGGGTTCAATGTGTTGGAAATAACGTCCTTTTTGGAACAATTTTTCGCGATTTTTGCAGTTTTTGGCGGATTATTCAATTCGATTTTGGTTTCTAAATAGATGGATTTTTCTGTTCTTTAAACTGTTTAAGCTGTGGAAGATTAACTGACAAGGGAATGTTTTTTCACATAGGATAGGAATTTTCCATAAATCGGTGGTCTGAAAGTATATCCATCTGTGAGTGGATTCTGAAATTTTCAGCACTCACTGGAGCCTGAGAGTCTGGAAATCTTGATTTGACCCCGCCCCCTTATTGACAATGCTTTATTGACGTGGCGATTTCAGATGAGAATTTTCAGACTTTCAGATCTGAAAGTGAGGGCTGGGAATTTCAGAATCCACTCACAGAAGCATCTTCTTCCAGTCCTCCAGTTAATGGAAATTTCTTGAACCATGTGAAAAACATTCCCTCGTGAAAACAAAACGGTTTGGCTTTTTCCTAATTTTTACAGAAATCAGAATCTGGGAAAACTATTTTTTTTTCTTTGAAATGGTCCCGAAACTCAAAAAAAATTATTCAAAATATTCTTCTTCCCCACCTAATTCGATACGCATTTCTCACAACCACTTATGTTGATTCTCCCCTCCCCAGTCCTTCAAACCTAATCCACCAAACCAGATGATTACGGCCCCGGCTTCTCCCAGCCTTTCTGGGGCTCTTTCTCTAACCCACCCTCCGGTATTCATGTACTATTTCGTGCTTCTTTTTTCAATTCTATCTCTGCATCCTCTTCCTCTCTCTCTGCCCTCTTTTAACTCTTCCCCTTTTGGTTGGCAATTTTCGTGGTGGTTTTGACGGGGCAGAGGAAAAGCGGTTTATCTTCATCCCGCATACTTTTTTTTGTTATATTTTTGAATTCCAATTCCTATATTTCACTCGAGTAGTAGACCATTATTATTATTATTATTTGTTCATTTTTGTGGTGGTGGCCTTCGGAGAAAAAGAACCAGTTTCCACTTTTCACACCCCTTGGCAGTTTTAATGGGTTTTTGATGAGGACGACGGGGAATGGTAGGGGCAAAAGATCATTGTGCTGAAATTGAACTTTTTTCTAGAATTGTTTAATGTCTCCTATTTTCATCTAGTCCAGTACCCCGATTGGGGCCCTAAGGACTCATATTTTACCCCGGTTTTTTTCCAACTTTTCTGCTCACATGTCAACTTCTTCTCAAAAAATTCCCAAAAAAGAGTGAGAAATCATGGGAAGAAGCAGCAAGAAACTAAAAACAAAAAGCAGCGCTTCTTCCTCTTTTCTCCCGAAAGGGTCATTTGTCACTCACTGCAAATTCTCATGGGACACAACTTTTTTTCTTCGTGCCTCTTTTTCCTTTTTTATGTTCCAGACGGCTTCATGGGAAATATAAACGAATTGAAAGAGGGAAGAATTTTTAGATCCTGAGTGTCATCAAAAAACATCTCCATTTTTGAAGCGGAAGTAGGAATCTTAGACCATTTTTTGTTTCAAATCACTGTCCAACCCCCGCGTACTTCCTCACAAAACGATATGATCGCTACAATAATTTTTATCACCTTTTTATAAGGTCAATAGAATATTATACAAGTGTAGATAAGGTCAAACAATATAGATGGTTGTGTTCGTTTGGCATCACATAAAATTGTTGACAAGAGGAGTTTACTTTGGCAAGTAGAATAGGAGTTTTAGGCCAGAATATTTTCGGTTTTATAACTTTTTTTTGTAATCTGGTTTCATGAATTTTGTATCCATCTTGATGTAAATCACTTTTTTCGAACTAATTTCAACGAAGTGAAAGCAGTCATCCGTCTCTTAACCTCTACACCCTATACCGTAAACCCTGTAATTCAGGCCCTTCCAGTACTGCATGTTCAGAGCAAAGTATCTCGCTTATCTTCAAATCTATGAAAAAGCGGTTGACTGAAGAAATGTTAAGCAAATCATTTTGAAGTTTTTACTAGTTGAACGTTTTCCAATAACTTCAAAGACAACCGAGATAAGCTGCTCTGAACGTACAGTACTAGAGTCTCTATTACAGTAAATAGATCTTGAGTTTTGGTCACTATGGGCTTCTGGTTGATATTCTTTTTATGAAAACACTTTATATTGTTCAAGTTTATCATAATTCTCATAGTTTTGCCATTCTGCAGTTTTACCACCGCTGAAATTCAAATTTAGGATTTTTCGGAGCCGCCCTGGATTACGAGCTCCCAAGTTAAATGAAACCTAGTCGGTATATATTTTTAGTGGAGCCAATCTGAACATGCTGCCACTAACCAAATAAGTACCGAAAAATCTAGTAGTTGTTGTAGTAGTGCTCAATTATTCGTCGTTCATTCCCCTATTCGCCGTTTTCTTCTTCAGCTGCGCAAACATACAACAAAAGGAGGTCTCTCTTTCTACAAGAGAGCGATAGAAAGAGAGACTCAGTCATAGAGAGAGAGAGAATAGAATGGAATTTCAAATGTGTCCTCTTCGCTTCCTATTCTCTATTCTTTTTCCGTTTCTTTTCCGTCGACTCGGTTGCCGCGCGGGGTCGAAGAGAACGAACATTAGCATATTTTCTCTAACGACACTCATGATTTCATGTTGTATCTCATCCGGAACAGTGTCATCGGAAAGGAGGGTGGCCACTTTTAGACGGTGGTTAAATTATTATTATCCATTAGTACAAGTGTCATCACCTGACCGTCAATTATATCAGTTCAGAGAAGTTTTGAGATTTTGAAGTCTGGAGTTTTGAGGCCTGGATGAGATTTTCAAGATGAGATCCTAGCTAGAAAAAATCGTCAAACCTAAAAAAATTGAGAGTAGACTTTGAGATCAGTTTAGAATTTTATTCCTAAGCCTAAACCCCAAAATGAATAAAACTCATAAATGTCACAATTCTTTTCGTAAAATTCACATTTATCACCCATTTTTTACTTCAATTGATAACGAAAAAAGTGAGTCAAGTCAACTGGCAAACAAGGACACAGAGTCTCTCTTGTTCCGTTTTTTACGCTTTTTTCTTTTTATTTTCCGAACAAAACTCCTTTCCAATTATTTGCTCACTGTCTTTGCACATCCCTCTCTCTTGTTTTTTTGTCCCTGTTGAATTTTAGAATTTTGCTAGAGGATTTTGACTACCGCTATAGATTTTGCAAATTAATAAGTACTATATGTTCAGACCAGCATATCTCGGTTGTCTTCGAAGCTATCAAAAAATGTATAACTACTAAAATGTTTAAAAAATTTTGTTTAACGTTTTTTTAGTCGACAACTTTTTCATAGCTTTGAAAGCAACCGAGATATACTGCTCTGAACATGGCACACCAAATACTGCATGGCCCATCTAGTATTGTATGTTCGGACAAGCATATCTCGGTTGTCTTAAAAGCTATCAAAAAATTTATAACTAGTAAAATGTTAACCATATTTTGCTTAAAATTTTTTCAGTTGACAACTTTTTGATAACTTCGAAGACAACCGAGATATACTGCTCTAAACTAGCAGTACAAGTGGCACCTGCCTAACAAGGGACCGCCTTAGCGGCTAGGATTAAGATCCCTAAACACATAACTGACTTGGAGCTCAAAATAGTGCTCACAAAAGAATTGCAGAATTTTATTTTAGAAATGGGTTCTGACAAATTTGTGGAAGGTTCTTAACCCGATCCGCCAAGGTATGCCCTTGCAAATTACAGGAAGACAATTTTTTTGAAAATAATTTTTTTACTAACCTGAACAAATTTTGGCTCCCAAAATTCAGACCCCCCTCCCGCAAAAGCTCCCAATTTTTTCTTGTTTTCCATGTATTTCAAAGTGTTCCTGGTCCCCCTTCGTGACACTGGTGTCAAATTTTAATTGAAAAACACTGGAAAAAAACAGACTTTATACCCCTTGTCTAACCAAAAATAACTAGATTTCTTCTTCTTTTTTGTGGAAAGCTCCTCTCTTTTTTCCTTAAATTCAATTTCCGAATAAAAAAGGAGGAGAGACTCGACGCTTTTTTCTCCCCAGTTTTTTCACTACTTTCATAGAATTCGGAAATCTATCTTGTCAATGTTTTCCCTTTTTTTCGTAAATTATCGCTAATTTCTTTTCAAATTTCAGCCAATTTTTTTTCAGTGTCATATACTCCTTATATACATACATGTATATAATTTTGTTGTACAAAACATGAAAATTGAAGGTGAGTCTTTGAATTTTTCATAAATGAAAAACTTGAAAACTGAAAAAAAAACCTATAAAATGAGTTTTCATAGCTCATGGAGCAATGATCTTTGCTCAAAAATAACTTTTCCTGTTGCTCAAAATCCCAAATTTCGCAACTTGAACCCCAAAACCAACCCATTTCGTCATTACGCCAACTCTTTTCACAACGTATCCCTAACCCATATAATGACGCAAGCGGACAGAAAGTAATTACATTTTCGTGGTCCGGCGAGCCGCCTGGAAATAGGAAATTGCATGTGTTCCTCCATAGCAGTGAAAGTAAAAATAAAGTACATGGAAGGTTCTAGAGGAATTCAGCACGGGTCTCAGGGGAAATGGTTGGATTACTTATGTTCGACAAGTTTGATGGACAAACACCCGATGAGATGAGGTTCTTGGTAGAAGGGGAATCAGAATAGAATGAGCCAGGGAAAGCAGGATCTGAAAATTTGTGCTGAGTGAAAATTAGAAGGCATTAATCTTGTGATTTAGGCGCTTTTCTATAAAATGGAGGTCTGAAAGTGGATGTTCCTGTACGTCGATTCTAAAATTTCCAGCCCTCACTGGAGCCTGAGAGTCTGGAAATCTTGATCTGGCCCCGCCCCCTTAGTCACAATGTGGTACGTCAATAATGCAGTAAGGGCAAGACTTTCAGATCACGATTTCCAGACTCTCAAGCTCCAGTGAGGGCTGGAAATTTCAGAATTCACTTACAGGAGCATATACTTTTAGACTACTAATTTAGAGAAAATTCCTAACTTATGAGGAAAAACCTTCCGCAGGAGCGTCTAGTACTGTAAAATTTCTGATAGCTTCAAAGACAACCGAGGTATGCTGCTCCGAGCAGACAGTACTACGCAACCAAATAGGTTATACGTAGGTGTTCTTTTTTTTCAAAAAATAAAATTTCCGGGAAAAAGTCTCAACAAATTCCTAACTGATCTATTTTAGTGGTATCGGCGCTACCGCACTCCACCGTCCACACGGCTGTACTCTCGCGTCGTCAACGTTCAATTATCTGTGCCGGTCCATATGAAGTCCTGCCGCTGGAGTCGTGCCTGGAACCGGTAGGCAAAGATTTTTATAATTTTTGTTGATTTGACTTTCCGTGAGAAAGAAAAGTTCCCGTGATCCATTTTGGTCTGCTCGGTAACTCAATCATCCCCTATTTTTTGTCTATTCGATCCGATTCGGTCGGTGGTCAATGTCCTTTCACAAAGAACCATCTGCTTTGTGGAAGCGTCCGCACGGACCACATGTTGCATAGAGAGGCACCCACCAATTATTCATTGGAGCCTCTTCATTGTTTGGAAGGGGGGGGGGGGGGGGATCATTAAGTATGTGGACTAAGCTCCTCAAGTGACTAGGAAGCGATAAACAAAAACAGGGTCCTGGAAAATGGGTTAATATTTTCTGGAATTTTGCACATTTTTGCTGCATTTTTTTCATGCTTCCCGTCCCTTATCCTAGCCGCCTTTTCTACAAATCTCGCGCCTTCTCGCCTCCTCCACAAAGAGATCAATCATCTAGATATGGAACCCCTCTTCACACTTTCTCTTCTTTGTATTCTCTGGAGAGAGAGAAACACTGACCGGATCAGAACTTATCGAAATGGAAAATCTTTTTTCGCTAGAATTTTCGAGAGAGATAGATAGAGAGAGAATGAGAGGAAAGCACAGAAAAGTACGGTTCGATAAGCAGCGAAAGTTGATGGGCGAGAAGGATTATTGACGGCTCGTTAGGTATTATGGGGGAAGATAAGAAAAAAGGGCAAAAAGAAAAAAAAAAAGAAATTTCCAGCTCCCAAGCACCTCCAGCCTGTGCGAATTCCCTATCGAATGTCTTCAATTATCAACAGATGAGCGGACGATTGGAGTTGCGACAAATGCGATTCTCAAAGTGGCCGATTTGATAACAGGACGAGAAGTCAGGAATTTAACGGGACATGTGCTACCTATTACAAGCTTAGCGGCCAGTAAATTCAATCCGTATTGTTGGTACACTGGGTCGTCAGACTGTAATTGGACACAATGGGATACGAGGATGAATCCGTCAAAGGTGGGGGAGGATTGAGATGGAAAAGAGTCATGATCTGAACAATTATTGAGAATCGTCAGTATTGCTATTTTCAAAAAAAAATTTTGAATTGTTCTTACAGAGGATTTTTTCTCACATGGGTTAGGAATTTTCTAAAATTAGTGGTCTGAAAGTAGATGCTTCTGTGAGTGGATTCTGAAATTTCCAGCCCTCACTGGAGCCTGAAAGTCTGGAAATCTTCATTTGAAATCGCCATAATGCATTGTAAATAAGGGGGCGGGGTCAGATCAAGATTTCCAGATTCTCAGACTTCAATTGTTGAGCATCCTCAGCATTACTGTTTCCGAAAAATTTCTGATTTTTCTCAGCATTTTGCAAAATCTATATAATTCCCATCAAACTTTAGGCTCATTTCTTTTCCTAGTCCATCCATCTTCCAGATCTTCGGCTCCAAGTCAACGGGCGTGGTCCGCAGCCTAACCGTATCCCCTGGGGATCGGTATGTGGCAGTGGGAACAGACGAAACCATCCAGATATTCGACTCAAGGCAGCGGGAAGTTATAAAGCAGTTCAGTTGTTCGGTGAGTCACTAATTTCTTTTTTACTCATCAATTAAGTTTTTCAGGGTCACTCCCTAGAATTCCATCCCAGCGACGTTCTCCTATCAGCCGTCGGTCACGATAGGATAGTGCGGTTTTTTTGCCTGGAAAATTTTGAAATGATCTCACAGTCCGACCCATTTTTGGACGATATTCAAGCAAGTGCATTCGATAGTGAGTTCAAATAATAAGATGAAATGAAACAAGAAAAATTTCCAGCTCACGTCATGATAGCCGCCACTAACGACTCAATAAACCTGCTCACCTGGGAACCTTGCTGTGACATTATGACTACTGTACCATTGAAAAATGTTGATAAGGTACTGACCTAGTTTCTATGAAAATTGGGAAAATCCATTGAAAATCCAGTGTCTCTTTTATGATTGATGAGTTTTTCCATGATGATTTTTGGCGGAGATTCCATGCTGAGATTACCATCTCTATTGTCTTTTCATTTCATGATTATATTCAAATTTCTTTCCCTGTTCTAGGTGGTCAACGTCAATGCCAACGGTCTCGATTTGGATTTTATTTGCATCGGTGAAAATACTGAACGACTAGAAATGAGGACCTATGCTTTTGAGGTGATTTCTTTCATTTTTTCGAGAGGCCTGAATTTGTTTTTGATTTTAGGAGCTTCTCTCCTACTCCCCGAGCCAGGAACTCTATGGGAGCATATACGAAGAAGATGAGGATGTAGATCCTACGGATCTGTCGCCCATTGATGAGGTATTCAGAATTGAGATGGTTTTTTTCTTACTTTTCGAATTCCAGATAAAACCTCTTCCTGAACTAGCAGAGCTCACTGAAATCTTACCTTCGCAGTCACCTATTATGTCATCTGAGGAGACAGAGACATCAGCGTCACCTGTGAATAGTAGCAATGGAAGTAGCCACTCAAGTCCAGCGAGTCCTGTTAAAGTAGGTTTTTTTCCAGGATTTTTTATATAAAAAAATATTTTCCAGCCCTCCCCAGTCAAACAAAGATCCACTTCACAAAAGTTCCCGAAATCTTCTGTTTCGACATCTTCAAAATCCACGTCTTCGACATCCTCTAAAACCTTGAACCCTAAAACATCCAGCTTCAGATCGATAACTCCAGTTTCCACAAAACCTCCATCTAGACCAAGTTATGGAACGGCTAAAAGTGTGATAGTGTCGAGTAGGCCATCCTTGACTGGGTATAATCGAGGTGGAGTTCATGGGGCAAACCCATCACCATCAATGTCTGATCTGAGGACAACGAAGAGTATTGCCGGTTCGACGCATAGTTTGTTGAGTGAGAGGGGGCCAAAGAAGAGGAGTACTTCTAGTCGGTGGGTTTTTTTTTTGAATTTGATCTATTATCCGGGAAATTGGAACTTTTCCGAGACTCTAGAACATATCGGGAGCCCGAAAAAATAACCGGAACCCTGAAAAATATACAGGACTCATGACGAGGATCTTGGACGCCTCTGACCAGGGAATGTCTTTTTCACATGGGTTAGGAATTTTCTATAAATTGGTACTCTGAAAGTAGATGCTCCTGTAAGTGAATTCTGGGATTTCTAGACCTCACTGAAGCCTGAGAATCTTTCATCTGAATTTTCATCTGAAGATCTGACCCCGCACCTTTATTTGCAATACATTATTGACGTGGTGACTCCAGTTTGAGATTTTCAGGCTTTCACGAGCCAGTTTGAGCTTGAAATTTCAGGATCCACTCACAGGAGCGTTGAATTTCAGACCACCAATGTTTAGAAAATTCCTAACCCATGTGAGAAAAACAGTCCCTTGTGAGGTTTCTTCTTTCAGTACGGGTTTCTAGATTTCCAGAAAAGCTCAAAATACCCGGGATACAAATCAAAGCCTCGTTTTCAGTCAATTACAGTACCCACTGAACCCATAATATTACAGCCGTAACCAAGAACCCATCACCATCACCTATCTTGGTCGTCCTCGAACCCCCAGTGAGGGAGATGTCTCCACAACTTCTCGAAATCGAAAACCGTCACCTTCTGTGCCCAAGAAAACTTCACCGCCATCAATCTATGCAATCACCTCTTCCCCGGCAAAGAAATTAGGAGCAACCCCGGTCAAAAAACAAAATTCAACATCATCAGTGACTTCTACATCATCAAAAGGAACATCTGTCTGGGGATCTTGTATAGATACCGTACACGAAATCGGAGTGGTTGCGAAAAAAGAGAGCCGAAATATCAGACGGCTGAAACTGTTGACATCAAGAAGGACGAGCAGTGCAGATGTACCTCCGGAGGTGTGCGCCGATGAGCAGTTAGTGTTGACGGCTACAAGGATAATAAGCAGGAGGAATGATTGGTCTCTGAACACTTGTCATGCGTATCTACCGGTGATTATAGGTGAGTTAATTCTTTGATTATTTGAAAAAACCAAAAACCAATAATTCCAGATAACATTGCTAGTGTTGACGCAACCAATCGGGCTATTGCTCAGGAAGGTCTTGCGGCGATAGCTGACACTTTGAGTGAACGACTCATCAAGTTTGCCAGTATAAACTCTCATAAAATCGGAGTCGACATTGCGGCAGAAGAGCGTGCTGAGAAAGCAAAGTCTTGTGTTCAGGTAGAATTTTTTTCTTTTGGAGCTGGAATTTTAACCAAAACTTTCAAATTTGAAAATTTCAGCAACTCCGCGAACTGGTCAAAAAACGCGACTGGCTTTACAAACAGCTTGACGAGGACTCGATTTTCAAATTGGATCCAGTTTTAGAGCAACTCAAAAAAGTTTAACATCATACTCATTTTTATTGTTTTCCATCCCACCCCTACCTCATCTGTGATATTTTCTGTTCGCCATTCCCCGCCACCTCCCTTATGCATTTTTCAGTCAACAACAACAACAAATTTTAGTCTTTCATTAGTGTTTTTGTCTGTGTCTAGTGTCGATATCTGGGTAAACTTCTTCGAGCATTTTGCAGGTTTTCCCTCTCGCTTTTTTGATGGGAGAGTTCTTTTTTCTTGTTATATGAATAAATAATTTTCAATTTTCAGTTCAGTTTTAAAGTAGCTTGTTGTAGCAATCGAAGAATAATAACAGCGCACCTTTAGGACTTTTATGGGTTCAAAAACTTTGAAACCGTCATCTTTCAAAATCAAAAAACCATTGAATTGCCAAAATAGGTATGCTTCAAAAAAGTTTTGCTAAATGTTTCAGTACTCACAATTGCACAAAGCTAAGAATTTTCTCATTTGGGTTAGAAACGTTCTATAATCTGAAAGTATATGCTTCTGTGAGTGAATTCTAAAATTTCCAGCCCTCACTGGAGCCTGACAGTCTGGAAATCTTAATCTGGCTCCGCCCCCTTATTTACAATGCATTGCGATTTCAGATGAAGATTTTCAGACTCTCAGGCTCAAGTGAGGGCTGAAAATTTCTGAATTCACTCACAGAAGCATCTACTTCTAGACTCCGAATTTATAGAAAGTTCCTAGCCCACCTGAAAAAACATTTCCCTTGTGAAAGTTTCAAATTTTCGAATTTTCTAGCTTCTGCTATTCTTTTGCGCTTTTAAATTTGTTATACACTAAAGCGTAAGACTTCTTACAAGACACTTATGTATCAGTGAAACGAAATTTTAAAAATAATAAAACTGAAGTCCTACACTCACAGATAACCAGAATGGCTAATAGGAGTGATCAGATATGTACATTTTGGGAAGACATAAATAAATCAGCTATTTTTAGTTCGAAGTTGATGGCTTGAAATATACACTGCTACGAAACTGTTATCTCATCAGCTGACCTCCCTAGTAATATAATCCTGACAGCTTCTAATCCAACAAGGGAATTTTTTTCTCACGTGGGTTAGGAATTTTTTAAAAATTGCTGGTCTAAAAGTAGATGCTTCTGTGAGTAGGTTCTGAAATTTCCAGCCCTCACTGGAGCCTGAGAGTCTGGAAATCTGAATTTGGCTTGTTCAAAACTGAAGGCAACTTCAGATATTATTAATCTGTTTACGAATCATACACCTTTGAACTCAAGCAGCAACACTCGAATAATCCGTTCTTGGTGGTCACTCTCACTTCCGCTTTCTTATCAAGCTCCGCCACCTTTTCATTCACATTGAATGAGCCAACGAGAATGTGTTCATTGAACCCTTTCAGTTCAGCAAACTCTCAATAGCTGCTGAGCTTTCACCCCGTTGTCATGACTCCCTATCATAAATATTTTCTATTATTTAGAGGGGAACAAGTATCCGGTGCCCCTCAAAAATAACTGAAGTCTGTTCACCCAATGCTCCACCTTTGTTTCGGTTTAGTTCTGGGGGTTTTTAGAATAGCTTTAGGCAAATATTTCACTATTTTAGAAGATTTTGTGGCTTTCTGATCATAAATTCAAAATTTAACCTAATTTGAGTTATTTTTATCTCTAATCTTTTCTACTTCTAACCACCTAAACTTGTTGTCATGACTCCACTCTCTTTTAATAACCCCGTGGAGTAAAGCCCCCACCCCGTCCGTGTCTCTTCGTGTCTCCAAAGAGTGTCCCAGCTTAAAGAGGGGGAGAGAGAGACACACAAGATGAAGGGAAAATTGACGTCTTCCTGAAGGTTGGGGTGCCCTCCGTTTATATGTGTGTTTGAGTCTTGTCATCGAAAATTGGTCTTCTTCTCTCAGAGGGAAACTTTTTTGTGGAGAGTGGTACATGTATTCAGAAAGTGCACTTTTTTGCTTGGATGGAACTATAGTTTAGGCTAGATTGTGTTCAGAACTTTGAATACTTTGTATGAGTTTTTCGAAGATTTTTGGGAATTTCGAATGAAGTAAAAGATAAAAAAAAAAAAAAATTTGAATTTTTGCTAATCCATGTTTCTAACTCTTTTTCTTCTCTCAAAACCCATCTCAAAACGCCTACATAGACTTTTCAGATGGCTCTGACCAGTGTGAGTGTCTATGAACTGAGCCGATTATCATCCTATCCACCACCTCCCCCACATAACAATGGAACTGTAAGACGACGATCAAACTCAACAAAAGTCAGGAGAAAAGATGAGTCGGTTGACAGAAGAAGGTTAGTCTCATGCTTCAAAATCTCAAATCCGATTTTTTTCCCAGAAAATCCCAAAACCAAGATCCAATCACCATCACATATCTTGGTCGTCCTAGCAGCCCATCTCTCACAACGTCCCCACCAGTTCCTACAGTAATCCGCCAAAGAAAACCATCGCCAACTGTCACCACTACAATAAAAAAGGTTCCATCGGTTGGCTCAATTTCAGCTTCACCAACCAGAAAAAGCGTGCCTCCTGGGAGAAAGACATCAAGTCCTTCCGGATCATGGACAGACTGTATTGAAGCGGTTAATGAGATAGGAGTGGTGGCAAAGAAAGAGAATAGAAGTGAGTATTTAGATATCGGAGCCGAAGAAACTCACAAGCCCTGTTTTCAGACATTCGTCGCTTGAAAATGGCGTTCTCGCGTCGGATAAAAGTTGGGGATGATGAGGAGATGGTGCTAACGGCAGTGAGAGTGTTAAGTCGATGGAATGGGTGGTCATTGGATACTTGTCATGATTACTTACCGATTATTATTGGTGAGATTGTAAAATTGGACGGAAACAAAGAGGAACATTGCCATAGAAAAACTTTTTGAGCTCTGAAAATTGGAGCTACAAAAATGATTTTAAAGTGAGAATGTTCTGATTGGTAGAAGGTTTTTTTTTTGGTTGCAATCAACTTTTCAGAAGCGAGCTAACAGATTTTCTCGAAGTTTCTGATCGCGTTCAGCATTTATAAGGTGCAAAAGCTTAGCAACTTCACCGCGGTTTCCATGGTGTTCATGGTAACGCGCGCGGCTGAGAAATTGAGGTCGCGAGTTCGATTCCTCACTAGAACAGTAAATGATGACCAAAAATTATTTAGTTAGGCTTAGTATGAAAGATATATCATATATATCATATATGTGAAAAAAACATCTCTGAAACTGTTCTTTTTTTTTAATTATCTTTACGGATTTCCTATAGAAAAATTACTGAAGCTGCAAAAACGATTTTGTACTGATAGTTAGTTCAGACATCCCCAGTACTGTATTTTAGAGCTTCATATCTCGGTCGCCTTTGAAACTATCAAAACGTAGTCAACTAAAGAAATTCTTAGCAAAAGTTTACAAACATTTTACCAGTTGAAAATTTTTTGACTCTGAAGACAACTGAGATATGCGGCTCTGAACATACAGGTGCTTAAAGGAGGTGGGAACTCAAAAAAACATTTTTTCTGAAATTACAAAAATAAATACCTCTAGTGGGTTCGAAGCCAGGGTCGGTCCGACAGATCACCGAAATCGCTACCGACTGCGCTATGCGGCCGAGAAAGCGCATAGACCCTCCTTGCCTATATGAGACTGCCCCCTTTTTTTCCCCTTAAAATTCCCCTACGTATTACAATAACATACTTTCAGACAACATCACAAGCATTGACAATAGCAGTCGCTCAACTGCTCTGGAGGGTCTCGCCGCGATTTCTGATGTCATGATAGAACGATTGATCAAATTTTCTAACGTGCCAACCCATCGGATTGGGGTGGATGTGGCTGCGGAGGAACGAGCAGAAAAGGCAAAAGCTTGTTTACAGGTGGGACAGAATTGATTATTTGTTTTCTCATTCTATATTTTTTTTAAGCATCTACGATCAGTTGTAAAAAAACGGGATTGGTATTATCGGCAGTTGGATGAGGTGTCGATCGATAAACTGGATGCAACAATGGAACGATTGAAGAAGTTATAACTTTCATTGGAAAATACTGTTTTTGATTCTGTGTTTTTTAACAGGGTGTGTATATTTTGAACAAGTCTTTCATGAATTTAATAAATAAAAATATTTTTTCACATATTCGGGTCCACAATGGGTTTTTATAATCAAACAAACAAGTTAATTAATAATTTTTTGAAAAAAAAACTAGCTTTTGAACCCATTATGAACTAGTAATCGGAGTTAACTGTAATTTCAGTCGTTTTCTTTTTTGAGTTTCCTCCATTTACTCGACTACGACACTCCACTATTCCACCCCTCGCACGCTGTTTATCCGTAAATCTACACACATTTCAGCGACGAAACATATCTCGTCTACCTCTGTTTCAGCCTGTTTCTTACTAATTCTTTTGATTTCTAGGCAGAGAAAGATGGGAAAACACGAAAAAGGAAGTTCGAAAGATTTGGCGAATCGAACGAAATCAAAAGGATTGCAGAAGTTGAAATGGTGAGGTTTTGCTTATGAGAAAATAAAAAATTTAATCTGAGACAAAATTCACTAATAATAATGAATTCTTAAGGAGTTTTTACATGACAAATGTTATGTAGAAGCTTAGAAAAAAATCAAAATCAATTGACAAAACTCGTTCGATAAATTCCACTGAACAAGAATTTCCGCTTTGGCCGTTTTGAAAGTTGTTAGTTAAAACTGATTTGACAACAAAAACAAAGCGAATTTCCAGGTTCTGTCAAATGTGTCAAAAGCAGTGTCGGGATGCGAACGGATTCAAGTGCCATTTGACTTCAGAAGCACATCAACGTCAACTTCTTTTGTTCGCCGAAAACTCCAACTCCTATCTACGGCAATTTTCGAATGATTTCGAGAAGAATTTCATGCAATTATTGAGAACGTCTTATGGAACAAAAAGAGTGCGCGCCAATGAAGTTTATAATGTGTATATTAAGGATAAGGTGGGTGAAGAGAAATTGGTTTTTAGGTGCTAGAAATTAGATAAATCGAATAAAAATAATAAAAATACAGTTTCCAGGGCCACGTGCACATGAACTCAACCGTCTGGCATTCTCTAACCGGCTTCGTTCAATATCTTGGATCATCTGGAAAATGTAAAATCGACGAAGGTGACAAAGGATGGTATATTGCATATATTGACCAGGAAGCTGTAATCCGAAAAGAAGAAGATCAGAGAAAACAGCAACAGGAGCGAGACGATGAAGAACGACATATGCAAATTGTGGAGGAAATGGTGCAACGTGGAAAGGAGCTAGCTGGAGACGACGACGAAAAGTATGAAGCTACAGAACTAGTAAGAGACGATCCGGATCAAAAGATTCAGTTGGATTTCGGAAAGTCTGAGATGAACAAGAATTCCAATGTATTAACATCGAAAACGTTCATTTTCGATCTTAAACCAGTCAAAAAAGAGGATCCAGATGGTCCGGGACCGTCGAGTAGTTCTCGGAAAAGATCGAGGTCCAGAAGCCCGGGCCCTTCGAAAAGTAGTCATAAATCCTCAAAAAAATCCGCGTTGGATGAGATTAAGGAGATGGAAGAGAGGAAAAAAGAGCGAAAAAATCGAAAGGATTACTGGATGACTGAAGGAATTGTAGTGAAGGTAAGCACTGAGCATTCTAGACTTTTCTTACACAATCAGCTGACAACAAGAGTTACTTGCTGCTCAAACACTTTTAGAACGCGTTCAGCATTTATATAGTGTCGAAAGTTTATGACTATAATGCGACCTCGGCAGCGTAGTTGGTTACGCGCTTGGCTGAGGATCTGAAGGTCGCAGGTTCGATCCCCAGTGAAACAGTAAATGATGTTTAAAAAAACGGTGGTTCCTCTGAAAGGTATCGTGTTGAAATAATTGAATTCTGAAACTGTTTTTTTTTTCGTTTTTAGATGCTTCTCATAGAAATCATTGAAGCTGCAAAAAATTTTCTAAGGCGGTTTAAGCTGGCTGCAAAGTTTTCTTAAAGTTTCTGAACTTGTTCAGTAGTAACGTGTCTTCTATCCGGCACTCTCTCCAAAAGTCAACTGGGCACGCTCTTCTCAACAAATAATCTTTTCAGGTCATCACGAAATCGCTCGGCTCCCAGTACTACAAGGCGAAGGGTGTGGTGAAGAAGATGATCGACGACTACACGGCTCAGGTGAAACTCGACGACGGAACAGTGGTGAAACTGGATCAGGAGCACGTGGAAACAGTCATTCCGTCGATTGGACGGCATATGATGGTGGTGAACGGCGCGTATCGTGGAACTGAAGTGGTAATTTTAAATCAATTTCTTGGGATTTTGAGCTATTTTCTATATTTTCAGACGCTGGAATCGATCGACGAGAAGCGGTTCTGTGTCCGTGTCAAAATCGCGAGTGGACCGACGCGAGGCCGTGAAATCGAGGTACCGTATGAGGATGCGAGTAAATTGGCCTAAAATTGCTCTGTAATAAAGTTTAATTAATCCAAAATTGGGAAAGTTTTATCATTTTGAATGAAAAATACATATACACAAACGAAACTATTGGGGTGGTGGAATGGCACAGGAACACGTGTTATTTTCAGGAGTTTTAAGTTTTTGGGAGCAAAGGTCTAGCCGGATGATGACGTGGAATTGTTTAGCTGCTTGACGTGGGATTCGTAGTCGTAGTCGTCCGTCTCGACAATACTCTGGAAGAAAGATATTGTTGAGGTTAAGAGATTGAAATCAGAATCAGAATTGCAACCAGGGGAATCGTAATTCAAAAAAAGGGGAAGTTCAAATCAATAATCAGTTTCTTACTCCATAAACAACACCAATGTTTCCAAAGTGGTATATCCCTGTAAACTGTTTTCAGATATTCGCTAAAAATGGTTTTTAGCAGAATTTGATATAAAAATTTCCATTTTTCATCACGAACTAACCTCTTCTGTAGTGGTGGCGTTTGGCGCGGAGGCCCGATAGGCGTCCTCTCCGAATGTTCGAACCAGTTCGCAGAATAGTGGAGCCGACTCGTCGTGACACGATTTGGAGCTTCGCGAGCGGCGCTGGAATGAGATGAAGCGTTAGAAATCGGGAAGTTTTCGGCAATTTGCTGTACGGCAAGCAGAAAAAAGTGCAGAGCAACTTGCCGAACGCATGCGACCAGCAACAGGCAAGTTTCCATTTTTTCTAGAAACTTGCCGTTTGTCAGTGGCAAAAACAATAATTTAAACGGAAAATTGCTGGAAGTTCTAGAAGAATCTCCTATTTTGTTCGAAAAATCAATAAATCTCACCTCAAGACAGGAGCAAAATGAGTCGTCACAAAACTTTTGTCCACTCTGTGCGTCGTAACAATTGTCGTGTTGATAGCAGCAACTGTTCATGTGATCTCGAAGTTTCGGACATTTTGACAGTATCTCTCCCTCGCTAACTGACTTGGTGAACTCGTCGGTGCCGCACTCCCATGCCGCGTTTTGGACCACTGATAAATAGTGAATTAGAAAGAATAGGCCAAGTTTAAGGTACCTGGCGGCAGTTTTGCCTTCAGAATTGCCGGTGAAAGTGTGGTGGTGGTGGTGGTTGGTCGGGTAGTCGGGTCGGCTCCAGAAGTGAAGACGACGACGAGGAGCAGGAGAAGCCACGTGGCACCACCTCCGCGCATTCTGGAAAGATCATTGCTTTTTATGGGGGCAATGAGTGATGGAAAAGTGGCAAATATTCAGTTGCTAGAAGATCTTTTGCTATTTCTCATTTGCTAGACACATGGATCATTCGCTATTCTATAGCAAATGATCCATGTTACTAGCAACTGAGCTACCCAATTTATATAGCATATGAGAAAACGTCTAATAGCAAAAGAGCAAATCCTAGCAACTGAGAAATAGTGGAAGATCTGCTAGCATCTGAGTATTTGCTTGGAAAAGTTGAAATTCAACCCAAAATCAATTTCAAAAAAAAAAGAGTGGAAGGTCGAGAACAGACAAAAAGTGTAACAGAAAACTGGTCGGGTACCCATGCGCATCTTATTGCCAAAAGAAGAGGTTATCGGACATGAATGAAAATTTGGAGAAGGAGAGAAAAAAGTGATTGGCAGAAGGTGAGAAGTGACGTCAGAATTAGGGGAATTTGTAGATCAAGATCGTCGAAACAGGCGGGAAACTGTATAGAAGTTCCTGATTTTTTCCAAGATTTTGAGGGTTTTTGACAGGAAAATGAACAAAAAAATTCAGAAAATGAAACCAAAACTTCTGAAAATGTACTTCAAAAAGTCGAATACCAATAAAACAACAAAAAAGGGCCTGTTCTGGTTGACATAACCTCATAATTGTCGTGTTTTGACAATCCATGAAAAAGCGAAAGTTTTCGAAAGGTAGGTCAAAAAATGGTGAATACAGATGGTCAAATCATAAAAGGCAAGTCTGAAAACTTTGATCATTTTCGACAAAAAGGTTGAATAGGAAAGGGCATATAACCAAATACCATTTCAATACAATATGAGAAAGATGTGACAAGGATGGGGAAGCATTGCAGAAAAAGCGATGGGAAGTGAAAATGAGTTAAGTTAACATAGAATGTATTTTCTATTTCAAGACTGGTTAATCAAACAAGTGGGTAGATTTATTGTTTGTTGTTTTGATGAGACATCAAAATAGATGCTGGAAGTAGAACCGGTGACTCAGGTGAGCTAGGAGAGAAGTTAGGGTAATTTTGGGGCGAATACTCAACAGCTATGTACCTCTACTGCTATATTTCAACTGCTATGTGGCTGATCAACTGCTATGTTGTAACTGCTAGTGTCTCAACTGCTATATTTGGCTCTTCTGCTATGGATCAACTGCTATGACTATT
>GL379797.1:28042-43933 GCA_000143925.2 Caenorhabditis brenneri | reverse complement strand
TCAAACTCCATGCCTATTTTTATCTCTCTTATCACCTGTCACTTTTCTCATATTTTTCTTTTTTCTCCTGGCTTTCATACCGTTCAAAAAGTCTCTCTTCTTCTACTTCAAAAGGCGATATTGCCGCCAGACCGATTAATCATTTTATACACACCTTCTGGGATTTTTTACATTTTCAAAAAAAAAGAAGATTGATGAAGGGATAGGTATGGAAGCGATATGATAAGGTGGAAAGGAACAAAATGATTATATTCGATTTCGTATCATAGATGATAGGAACGATTTTGATTTATTTTTCGAAAAGTATTCGAAAATTTCGCTTCCGGTATTGTTTTTTCTCTTTTTTTTTTGAAGCTAATTACACTTTCCACCACTGACTAAAATTGTTATTTCTCCCTGTTTTTTTTTTTTTGAAACTTATCATAGTCTATATCATAGAGCTGAAACAAAAAAACAGTTTCAGTGACCGGTTTTTAAACATGAATTGTTTCAGACAGGCTCCATTCTTTAATTCATCACTAACCGTTAGGAATCGAACTCGCGAGCGTCGGATCGTCCGCCAATGCGGCTACCGATTACGCTGCGCACGCGAGCATGACAATGCGACTATAAGGCGTATTTAAGCTGAACGCTTCGTTTATTTTTCTTGCAAACAGAACATTTTGAAGCCAACGTAACACTTTTTTTTCGAAATTCAAATAAGATTTTTAGGAGCAGTTGTAATTGTGCGATAACACTCGTAAATCTAAAAAGACATGACTGTACCGCAACACAATTGTTTTTCAAGTTATCTTCGGTTATCTCATAGACCTTAACAAAAGACAGTTTCAGGATGAATTTCTATACATATTTTCTTTCATACAGTCCATTTTCTTCATTAACCGTTCTCGTAGGAATCGAACTCGCAAGCGTTGGATCTTCAGCCTGTGCGGCTACCAGCTGCGCTACGCCCGTCAACTAGAGAAAGCGACTTTGACACGTATATAAGCTAAAAGCATCGCTTATTTTCTTGCAATCATAATATTTTGAAGCCAACTGAACATTTTTCCTTCTAGTAAGACTTTTCGAGGCATTCAGAGTATTCAGTTTACAACAATTCTAGAAAGACATGACTGTGCTACAGCACAATTGTTTTCGAAATTATCTACGGTTATCTCATAGAGCTTAGCAAAAAAACAGTTTCAGGCCTAAGATTTTATTACACGAATTGTTTCAACCGGTGTTGCGTGCATCATCATTAACCGTTCTCGTCGGAATCGATCTCGCAAGCCTCGGAACGTCTGCCAATGCGGCAACCGACTGCGCTACGCACGCGAGCATGACAATGCGACTATAGGGCGTATTTAAGCTGAGCGCTTCGCTTCTTTTTCTTGCGAACAGAACATTTTGAAGCGCATTTTGCCTCCGTTCTAGAAATTTTTGCTGCGGCACAATTTTTTCAAAATTTTCTTCGGTTATCTCATAGAGTTTAACCAAAAACAGTTTCAGAGTAAGGCCAGTCCGCACATGTTTTCTTTCATACAGTCCGAGTTCTCTTCATTAACCGTTCTTGTCGGAATCGAACTCGCAAGTCTCGGATCGTCCGACAATGCGGCAACCGACTGTGCTACGCACGCGAGCATGACAATGCGACTATAGGGCGTATTTAAGCTGGACGCTTCTCTAATTTTTCTTGCGAACAGAACATTTTGAAGCCAACTGAGCAATTTTCTTCCGGATAAGACTGTCAGAAGCATTGAAAATTACTGTGCGATGACATTTTTAGTAATATTCTAGAATGCGATGAGCTTTCTCCTAGTAATTGATGATTTAAAACACTGCAAAAATGTCGAGACAAGTCAAAAATGAAAAAATCCCTGTCAGGAATGTTTTGGGAGAAAAAACCTTCACAGAATTTCATGCCAGACGATATGTTTATGTATTTTTGTGAGCACTTCCTCTTATGTGAAAGCATTGTGGAAGGGATGCTTCCAATAGTTTTTTGTGAAAACAAACTACAAAATACATCTTTTTCCAATTAGTCACAACTACAGACACCTAGAAAAGGTGTGAAATCAAGCGGAAAGAAAGAATAAACTTTTAAAGAATTCTAATCAGATCGATTAGCCCAAAAAAAAGCCTGTAAAAAATAAGAAAATATTGAAAAATATGGAGAAAATAGCGACGCGACATGGAAATTTACATATGAATAACCGACATCACATGGAAGGTTCCAAAGATCTCGAGCATTTTTTTCGAGCTGACTACAAACTACACAGTTTTTAAGCCTCTCTTCTAGGTACCAGCTACTGTGGGTAGAGGTAGTAGTGATAGAGATCACCATCCTTATCAAATTCTCTGTCTCATCCCTTCTTTTCCGATCAAAAGTTTATCATTTTCCCATCGCCTCCTCTTCTTTTTTACCCTGCCAGCCACCTGTCCGACCTGTCTACTCACCCAACGGAATGCATGTTCCTTTCCTTACCAGACACCCTTTTAGTCACAGACACAAGTGCAAATACAAATTAGTGTAATCCCATTAGAATGGTCACTTCTCTAGACCACCCAGGAGGAAAAATTGGGAATTGGCGAGGCGAGAAATCCCAAAAAAGTGCCAAAAAAGTTGTGGAAAGAGATGTATAAAAGTGTTAGGCTATTCCTGTTATTTTAGCATTTTCTAGAAGACTCCATTTCATCAGAATAAAGATCAAAAAGTGAAGAATATCTGTACAACCCAGATTAGTCATTATATATCCCTGTCATGTACTTTTCCACGCCAGGAATGGAAAGGTTAATGATTGTTTTATCGCATTTCCTTTTCTCGTTTTTTTTTCTAAGACAATGATCTATTTCTCCTCACTTTTCTCCTTCTCTTTTTGGTCTTATCATATCAAGTTTCTGTCAGACCTTTCCATTAAATTCTAGTCTTCCAGGTTTCCATGAAGCTCTTCCTGGGTCAGATTTTTCTAATAGGACTTCTACATGGCGCCCGGGACTCTCCAGAAGCGTCACGTCACTTGAAAGACCTTCTTGGAGACAAGATGCCTATGATAAATACCACACAAGAATCAGTTTTGGAAATGTCAAATCACTGGATTGATCAAGCATTTTCAGCACTTATAGCAACTGTTGCTAATGAGAAGTATGACTTGAAAACTTTGCTCCCAGGTTATAATTTTCTGAAAATTCTAGAATCTCCACGATATCTCATCTGGAGTCTCGACTTCATGAGAAATGTGTGAAAACCATCAAGTCAGTGGAGCAGCATGCCAAATGTGTCACTGATCTTCTTCAAGTGGCTCGTGCTCAGAACGCTCGTCAGCAAGGAGCACAGTTTTTGGTGAAGAAAGTCATTGAGGAAGAACCAACAAGTGGATGGGTTGGTGCATTTCGAATTAGGAAAAAACGACAGACTCAAGTGGTCAATAGAAGTGGATATACAATAAAAAGTAAGACGGATGATGCGTCGCCATTCACTTTGATCACCAAACAGATCACCAAATCGATAAGAGCGCTGAAAAATAAGAAAGAAGATCGGGGGTGAGTAACTTTCTAAAATAGTGAAAAATGAGGGAAGAAATATGGTAGATACTCAATTGCTATGCTGTAACTGCTAGTGTCTTGCTGTTACAACATAGCAGTTGAGTACTTGCCAACAAAAATTGAAAAACTGAATTTCCAGATGGCGTCAAATAATGGTTGATGTGAAGAAAACCGGAGAGACCATTGAGAAGAGAAAGAAAATGAAAGAAATGATCGGATCTAGTGTGAGATCGAGAAGTTCTAAGCCAAGGAAATTGTTCTTGAGCCCGAGAAAACCATTGGCGGTACTGAATTCAAAAAATACTGAAAGAAAAATTCATTATTCCAGGGAGATGACTATGAAGCCCTGGACGATCCCATCCAAATGACCAATGATGAACGAAAATACAACAAAATGGATGTAGACGCTCTTCTCAAACGATTCCAAGACCACCCTGAGGAGCTTTTAAAGGATGACGCTCCAGAAATTCTGAATATGACTGGACAGGAAACTGAAGCAGTATTGAGGATCAAAATGATCCGGGAAGGTAGTTACACAATTCTTTTTCACATGGAATTTTCTAGAAATCACTATAAAATTTCAGCTGTAAAACTAGGCTTGAGCTTGGGAGGTCAGAACGTGAGTGGGTTCGATCAGAAAAGTTTGAAATTCGCGTCGCCTAGATTCTTTGCAATCGCTCCTGAAGAACACAAAAAGGAAAATGATACGGTAAAAACTAAATTACGTAGCAAGCTTCACAAAACGATTTCAGATTAATGTTCTCTCCCCGTCCCTATTCTCCCTTCATGATGAGGGCTCCGCTGATGAGCAGAAGACTTCCCTGATAAGACTGCTAGGAAACAGTCAAGGAGTCGACAAGGACTCCTTCATGGATCTTCTCACAGAACTCACTGGAGTGGCGGACACTGTAGAGGAGGCTGCTCAGAAGGCGTCAAGGGAGTCCGAGGGAACTTTGATGAATGTGAAAGGGGAAGAAGTGAATGTTAGCAAGGAAAACTTGACAAGGATATATGGCGAGGAAAATTATCGAAAAATGAAGGTCTTGGAGAAGTTGCATGGAATGTATACAGAGGAGCAAGTGAGTTGGAAAAATCTGAAAAAAGTCTGAAAAAAAGTTAGTTCTAATTTCCAGATGACCCATTTCAACACCACAGGATACTCTATCATGACTGACAAGCAACGTGAAATGGTATACGGAAAGGGTGCTCCGTTCGAGAATAAGCAGGCGTTGGAAGCAGGGAGGAATTTAACGATTGGAAGAGCCAAAAATGCATTGCATACGGTAATGGAAAGGAAAAAATTAGTATGTCAATAAATTCTTTTCAGGTCATTAAAGAAATCGGTAAAGGGAATATAAAAATAGGGAAGTATGAAAAACGAATGAAGGATATAGTCGGCTCCCCAATCCTCTTCTCCAGTATCATTGCCTCTCCAGCAACTGCCTCTCAGGCACTGATCACTTCACCGGTGTTGTTCACACCACTGGTTCTGTCCCCAGCTATCTGGGGATCTGTCATTCTGTCGCCATGGGTAAGACTAATGAAGAAGTTCTTGTCTACCTTAATTGTTCCAGGTGTTTGTCCCTGTCATCTTGTCTCCTCGTATTCTCTCTCCTATCATCGTCTCTCCGGCAATCTTCTCTCCTATCGTCCTGTCCCCTCTAGCTTTGGATCCACTGGTCCTGGTCCCAGGAGTGGCTAACCCTGTTGTTCTCTCCCCATTTATTATGGTACCCTTCATTCTATCCCCTCAAGTGATGACCCCTATAATTCTTTCTCCATTCGCTTTATCTCCATTTATCCTGACCCCTACTGCACTATCTCCCTTGATTCTTAGTCCATTTGTGTTATCTCCAAGTGTGTTATCACCCAGTTTCGTTACAGCTGTTATAATGTCTCCGTATGCTTTATCTCCTAGTGTATTATCCCCTCCGACTATGATTTCGGTGTTCGCATCGCCTAGTATATTGTCTTAGAATCACAAGACCGATAAGTTTCAAAAACACAACAACTCCATTGATATCACTTTTTGACACCCAGTGCAATTTTTAGAATTATTTTTATTGATAAGTTATTTATTTATTAGACAACAAGAATGAAAATCTATCCCAGAATAAAACACATTTTGCGTAAGAGTTTTTAAAAATTTGTTCGACTGTTCCGAACTACACAGAGTTTGAGTCATCATGTTTAAGTTTTGTAGTGTTAAAGGGTCAGAGTGAACAAAAAATTCTTTATTGTTACACAAGTTAGAATCCATGTGTTGTATTGTAATTAGGAAACAGATGGTTACGTAAATGCAAGCTCGTAGAATTTCCATCGGTATTGTACACGCTCAGGCCAAATGTTTGTGAATGGTTTCTTATAACATGAACGACGACCTAGAAGACCTGCTTGTATCGTTTATCTCTTATTTCAACTCACGATTGCATCATAAGCAGTAACGGTAACAAAAAGAGCGATGAACAGAAGGAAATACAGGGTGGCCGATAAGTATGTAGAATTTCATTTTCCGGTTTTCTCCGAATCTGGACATTAGGTATTCAAATCAAACTGATTTTTTGATCAATAAGATGCCATTAATTAGTTTTCCAAAAAAAGTTTGGAAGTTGGAACCCTCCGCAATGATCCACGGTTCCATACGCTCCGGAACAAAAGATACGGTGCGCCGGAGGCAGTAGTTACCTATTTCGGGTCATGTCTTGAGACATACCTTCTTGATAGAGTTGATATTTGGGTGGAAGTAAGCCATGACCTTGTTCTCCAAGAGTCTCAAACAGAAAAGTCCGAAAAGATTAGATACGAAGAGAAATCTGACCAGGTACCGTCGACACAGAAACCAGGAAAAGATCCTTCGAGCACTGATTTCGTTGCTTTGAACAATGGGACGGAGTCCAAGCGTGTTATAAAGTGGGGAACAGCTGGTCAAAGTCTCTAATGGGTCATTAAAGTGCAAAACCAACTTCCGGTTCACTTACGAACTGAGTTTCACATTAATGCGATGAAAACCAACGGAATTTTTCATCATGATATTAGTCAGACTCAATCTATAACAGACTTCGACAAAAGCTGGTCACGGGGTAAATAGCGTTTTGAAGTCTTTGCTCTTTGCTTTGACAACAATTCGAAATGTTTTTAAAAGTTTAGGATTGCCACAATTATGAAAATCTCTTCATTAGACCAGAAACGGCGCACCTTGCCTGTTTTTCATGTGTGGCATGTTGTTGGAATGTCCCATAATTTAGTTAAAAGTCAAAGTTATGTCTAATTATTTTTTTTGCTGTTTATATAGATCCTATATTTTGGAAAAATATCAAAAGTTTTTGAACTGGTTGAAAATCTGACTGAGCAACACCCCAGGATCACCCAGAAAACAATTCTACATACTTATCGGCCACCCTGTATGAAAACTTCATGACTGACGTTCATCAATATTTCCAGATGCTTTAAATATTACGTTTGCTACAAAAACATATTTTTATTTTACATGACAAAACAGACAGATCCAGGAAGTCAGAAGGAAGTTAATACTGTTTTTCCGGGTTAAAGTCAATGTTTTTGAACAGATCTGTTGTGTTTGTGTGTGTGTGTTTGAAGCAACCGTGTAAAGCACAAAGAGCCGTATTATTAGTTGTTCGCTTTTGACCACGGCTGTGATTCTGACAGCCTTGCTTCTCAAAATGTGAGTTCTGGTATATTGAGTAACAAAGATTTTTTCAAAAATATCGGAAATTGATAACCATGTATTTTCAGTTCGAACAATGACTGCCAAATTTGAATCGTTAAGACCGAGATGGGTTTCTCTTACTTTCAAAAGTTTAGGCCAAGTTTCTAAACTCTCATTACTTAATGCCAATCATCGAGCACTATATTCTAGTGAGTACGAGTCCAGGATCTTTTTTCCTGACTCTGCTGCGATCGAATAAACTTTTTGAAATCTTGTTGAGGGTTGAAATGCATGATTAAAATGTTTATTAAGAAAGAATCCACAAAATGTGTTATCCGGATCCGCTATCGTTGCACGGTCCAGTCGGTCCAATACGAACATGAAGAACAGTTCCATTAACTGGAACCACTTGAACAGTCTCATTGAGACAAAAACCATTAGCATAACGAGTGATTTCCTGGATCTATAAACAATAACAAGTTTTGAGACGCAATTTTTTTAAAACTCACAATCGGATAATTTGGAGTTTGAGCCATTCCTGGAGTAGGAATGAAGACTGAGAGCGCCAAAATGAAGAGAAGAGCAATGAATTTCATGATTGAAATGTGAATTTTTAGAATCAAACGGGGTGATTTTATACTGTATTTTGTGCTTTGACCCAAGGAAAGTTGGGCTCTTTATGGACTGAGCGGTGTTTTGAAAAATACAGCGGTGTTTATGAATACAGCGGTGTATTGAGATTTCAGCGGTGTATTCAAAATTCGCTTAATACAGCGGTGTTTTGGAAAAAGTTGCTTCAGCGGTGCAATTAGTTCAGCGGTGCAATAGGTGAAGGTCAAAATTTGATAAAATGGCGGTGTAATGGCGGAAAACAGCGGTGCATTCAAAATCTCATGATGGTAATTATATTTTTTCCAGCATTATATTTTTCTGTTGTTTTTTGTTTTCTTTTTTAGTTTCTATTATACACTTTCATTATAATAATTTCCGGGCTTCAACCTACTCGATTTTGTGCTCTAAAAAGCATTTCTGTTGTGTTTCCTAAGCCTGTTTTGATGGTGGGCCAACTAATTGAACCCTCGAAAGCGTAAAACACCACCATTGAACCAGGCTTAGGGAAGACACGGCCCAAGCGGAGCAAAAGTCGATCCGGATGAGTCCTGGAAAATATTTTTTCAGTCCCGGAAAAGTTATATTGGGTCCCGGGTATTTTCTTGGGTCCATGGTATTTCTATGATCCCGGTCCCGAAAAAGAAATAAATAGACGGGTTTCGGATAAGAACCAATATTTCTTTGCACCGCTGAAATAGCTATTGCACCGTCCAGGTGACTTCGTTTCTTTGCACCGCCATTTTAACCAATACACCGCTATTTTGTTTTTTTCTTTGCACCGCCGTGCTGTCGCGTTTGCACCGCTGAAATCTCAATACACCGCTGTATTCATAAACACCGCTGTATTTTTCAAAACACCGCTCAGTCCATAAAGAGCCGAAAGTTGCTTGTAAAAAACATTTTCGTAGTAAATATTATTTGTTGGAAATAGAATTGGATCGCAGCAAATTCATATACATGAAACATAATGAATATTTTCAGCCCGACCAAAACACAGTGTTATTCAATCGCTTATTCCGAGCTTTTATTGAAAAAAAAAGATATCCCGTTTTTGCAACTTTCTACAGGACCACAACACAAAAAGCTCAAGCAAAACAACCCATATGATTCCGAACAGTTGATTCGCAACAACGAAACGAAGCTATTTCATTTTATTTTATTGAAAGGCAAATCCAGTTTTTACAAAATTTTCTCGCCGCATTAACTATAAAAATTTCTGAAAGCTTACAGTATATCAACGTGTCAACAAGGGCTTCCCTCGCTGGTCTTGATGACTCAGATGGTAGAGCTCTTGGCTGAGGAATTGAAGCTCATGAGTTCAATTCCCACTGGAACAGTTGATGATGAATAATGGCTGGGTGACTATGAAAAATGCCATGTTTAAGAAGCCTAATTTCTGAAAACTGTTTTTTAAAAAGAAAAGTTTCAATATAAATTGGTGAGCTTTTGATTTTCCTTTTTAAGCAAAATATGTACTTTCAGCAACATCGGTTTTCATTAATTGTAGCTTACTTTTAAAACGCAAATTAGCTGCCTACAAGTTTTCCTTGTTGCACGAACAATTTCTAAAAGCTAACAGTGTATCAACGTGGCAGAGAGGAGTGTCTTTGTTGGTCCCGGTGGCGCAGATGGTAATGCGCGTCACCGAGGAGTTGAAGGTGGCGAGTTCAATTCCCACTAGAACAGTTGATGATGTATGGATGGCTGTATAAAATATACCGTGTTTAAGAAACCCCCTTTCTGAAAACTGTTTTTTGTTTTTTTTTTAGAATCTTTTCATTATAAATTAGTGAGCCTGTGACAACTTTTTAAGCAAGACATGTACTTTCAGCAGTTCCAATGCCCAACTTTATTTGAAACCTTTCATCAATACATTTCATTATAATCTTTATCACACCCAAATTGAGATTCAACGAAATGAAGTTCTTGAGTAAACGTATCCAAATAAAATTGATGTTCCACACAAGCTGTCAGTTTGTGAAAAGTCGGTCGAAACTGAAAAAATACTGAAAATGGAAAAAATAATCAATTTTCAGAGGTACCAAAGAAGAGAACGGCAGAAAATCACAGTAAACCGCTGAGATGAATATTATGGAAATTAAGAGTGGATTCATTTTTCGAAAAATATTTCCAGACTGAATTGTTATTCCAATGTTTTTTTCTATTTTTGCAATATGAGCATGTTTTTTTTCGAAAAAAAAAAATCGAAGAACGACAACAAAACTCACAAAATACCACTCACCTTCCAAACAATTGTTCAAAGACATTCTTATTTTTTCACAACTGTCTCTTCTCTGCTTTTGATTTATCGGATAGATTATGCCAATGCAATCTACATCTTCTACATGAAACACGTAACATTTGTTCATCAAAAACCGAAGAGATATTTGTAATCTGGGTTTCTAGATCTCTATAGGGTTTGGACGATTTTCAGTTTCAATAGATCCAGACCAATCTAAAAACTCTTTCTTTTGGAATGGCTTGATGTTGTTAAATGAAGGAATGGACAGGTACGGTGACTATAACAAGAAATTGGCAATAGCACTGAAGAAAACAAGCCTAATTAAATTTATAGAGGCTACTACGAATCAGAACCGGCAGAATCAGAACCAAAGTTTCTGACCTTGCAGGGACTCTGATTCTGAAAAAACTGAGGATGTAAATATATGAAATTGTAGAGAAAAAATTCTCTATCGAATGATATCAATTTCGTATAGGATTATTTCAGAAAATGAGCCCGAAAAGGGTCAAAAACTACAGCTCTCAGTACTAAAAATTTGAATTTTCCAGTTTTGAAAAAAAAAGTTCTGAAACAACTCCATGTGACATTTCCTCTACAATTTCATATATTTACATTCTCAGTTATTCCAAAATTAGAGGTCCCGCAAGGTCAGAAACTTTGGTTCTGATTCAGGGTAGCCTCATTTAATATGATTGAAAGTATAAGAAGGCTAGAAAGAGAATAAGAAAAAAGGAAGTGAGAAAAACGAAAGAGTTCAAAATTGGATGTTTAGAAAATACAGTTAAATTCACATGGGCAAAATAATTTTTGTTTATACATTTTCAGAATTTTCTATTATTCAATAACATTTTTGAGCTCAACTTTCGAGATCCTAATACCGGAAAAATTTCTCTAAAAACTGAAGGGAAAATAAATACTGAAATATGGACAGTAGTACCGATAAAGTCACCGTGCACAGTAACCTGAAAAGATCAAAAACCAGACAAGTCCCGTTCTCCAACCATTCCTCTCTAAAAAGATCAGTCTCATATCTACCTAAGCTTGATCTGTTTGCCAATGCTTCTGCAACCCGTTTTTCTTCATATTTTTTGCGATTTTTCAAAAGATTCTCCCTGCCGTAGATCCGTTCTTCCCGATAAAATGCATTACAAAAATTACGTAGACACCCTATAAAACCATCCCGTCACAGATTCTTTGTTTCTCCGATTCCTTCGCGTTAGACCAATGGCATCACATATCCCCAAATACTGTTGGATATTTTTGACTTTTTCATTCTCCCTGGGTATTTACACATATTTCTATTTTCAAAATCAGTATACTATCTATGTTGATGGGAAAATTGTTAATTTCACGGGAGGTATTTTCAGAAGTGAGATTTTTGAATTTAATTTTGGATTTTTTTCAGTGGAAGACTTCATTCCCCCGTTTATCAGCTATTTTCCCGAATTTTTCGTGAGTTTGTTACTGTTTTCTGGCTTTTCGACCCAAATGAAAGTCAAAAGAAACTCGGAAATGTTATATTGGGCTTTTTAATGCATTGGCTCGCCGCATAAACCATTCCCGAACGCGTTCAGCATTTATAACGTGCCAAACCTGAAGAACGTCGCCTCGGTTTCCATGGTGTTCATGGTAACGCGTTCGGCTGAGGAGTTGAGGACGCGAGTTCGACTCCTCACTAGAACAGTAAATGATGATAATAAGTGAGGTTGCCAATTGAAATATGTTATGTGTGAAAAAACAAAACTCTGAAGCTGTTTTTTTTTGTTTTTTTTTTAGAGATTCCTCATACAAATTGACTGAATCTTGTGTTCTGGATGGAAGAGCGTTTCTTTAGTTGCAATCAACTTTTAAAAGGGAAATCAGTTGGCTACAAGATTTTCTCGAAAATTCTAAACGCGTTCAGTATTTATAACGTGCCAGAGCTTAGCAACTTCATCGCGGTATACGTGGCGTTCATGGTAACGCGCTTGTCTGAGGAGTTGAGGTCGCGAGTTCGATTCCTCACTAGAACAGTAAATGATGACTAGCGTCGTGACTATGAAAGATGTTATGTATAGAAAAACGAATCTCTGAAGCTGTTATTTTTTTAATTTTATTTTCTTAGTCACTTCACAAAAAGTTTTAAGTCTGCAGCAGAATCTGATAACTATGCCAAAAGAGCACGAAATTACCAAAATTTTTGGTCAACCTCAATTTTTTTTTGTGTCCCAGACTGTTCCAGGCTTCCATTTTTTCGTTTTAGACTGCACCTGACAACAAGCTAATCTCATGTGGAATCCCAAAATCAATGTCACAATTGACCATCAACATCATGTGTCTACTGTACGATGAGGACAGTTTCTCAGCAGCAAACAGTTTAAACGACACGTGGGTTACAAAAAGGTAATTTTACTTACTTCAATTTCTTAGGACAATCTATAATTCCAGAGAATGTCTCCAAGAAAAAGAGTTCCGCCATCCAACGGCAAAACTTAAAAATGACAAGGACACAGTGAGATTCGCTTTCATCCGGGATCCAATTCAGCGATTTGTGTCCTTGTATTTAGATAAATGTATACAGTAAGTTTGAATAATCCAGGTTCCAAAAAAAATTCGATATTTCCAGCACAAAGTTCTGCTTCGATTGTAACACCAACATGAGATGTTTTGTGCAGAGAATTTATGAAACATTGAAGAAAGTGCAAAACAATCGACACGGATTCCAGGAGCCGGATGTGATGGCACAACATGCTGCACCTCTGTCATGGTGAGTACATTGATATTTGGATTTATCATCTTCTGAATTCCAGGATGTGCAACTTCGATCAGGACCTTGAAAAGTGGCATTTGCTAATGATGGGATCCGATTTCGACGAGAGAAAATCTTCAATTTTACACCTGGCAAATATTTTGAAACGACAAGGATTCGAGGAAAAACTGGTGGAAAAGATTCAGCAGGACACACTTGGTGAGTTGCCTCTCTCATTTTAAAAATTGGAGAACTCAAATAATTTCCAGCCGGTGAAACCGCTCACTCCACTCACACTTCTACTCATCGTCTGGAGGCTGAGAGACAAGTACGGGAAGATCCATTCATAAGGGACATGCTTCATAAGATTTATTTCTTCGATTATGTTGTGTTCCCATTCAGAAGGGACCACTTGGATGCTAAGTATCGGACTAACTTTTGGAAAGTTCCGGAGAAATAGTAATTTTTTTATTTTGGTATTGTTTCTGTGCCATTGCCAATGATCTCCCTTTTTCATAGTTGTTTTTTGTGAATAAACGTTTTTGGGTTAATATAGAAACCGTACTCAGTTTATCCAATTCAAAAAACAGTTTCCAGGTTGGTCTGGATCATTTGAATGCTGTCCAAACCGTATTCAGATTCAATTGGTAGATAGTGTTTCGATTTTTGATGAACAAATGTTACGTGTCTCATGTAGAAGATGTAGATTGCATTCCAATGATCTATCCTATGAATCTAAAGAGGAAAAAACTAAGAGACGCTTTTGAGAATTTGTTTGAAAGGTTGGAAAGGGTCGAGACTATTAATGTCGATCGTACTCGTTTCAAAGCTTTGAAGGTTGTGGGTTAGGAATTTTCTATAAATTGTTGTTCTGAAAGTAGATGCTCCTGTGAGTGGGTACTGGAATTTCCAGTTCTCACTGTAGCCTGAGAGTCGGGAAATCTTGATCTGAGAAAAAAAACATTCCCGTGTCCTGAATTTACGTTCTCATCTGACCAAATGGGACAATTTTTAACCTTTTGAACAATGTAAAAAAATTCAATTAACCATCAACTAATTTGTTCTATATCGTTGGTCTACTAATACTCAGGTTAGTGAAATGGTTCTGATTAGATACTGATGTGAATAGTAATGGTGAAAACATCACGTACGTATCTTTGTGCGCAGTCAACTAATTGGAAAAAAAGAGTGAGTTTACAGAAAATCAGGTACATACTCCCTCAGGAGAGAATTGACACGAGAGCACTGAATACATTTTTACTTATGAATCCAGACCAGTATGGTTTTCAAAACTTTATTATTACTGAAATATCATACTGGTTACATTTTTTCAGAGGATTACTGTAAATTGTGGCATGTGACGTAGGCAGTCCTCAACTATTGTTTCTTTCCACCACCCTGAAAATTAAGAATTGAAAAATTTTCAATGTTTTCAGACGCCTACTTCTCCACGAGTCTTCTGAACTCCACTATCCTCCACATCGTTCTCAATGAAGTGTTGAATTCCGTTCTTGGGCTGGAAATCCATATTTCATAAAAAAATTGTTTAGTTCGTCATAACGTTTCGAATCAATGTAGTCATGATAAGGATTTTCTAACATTACGAAACCCTATTAATGACTCACCCTCGCATTTGCCAATACAGCCAGCACACTCAAAAATACCAGTAAAATCATATAGAATTTCATTTCCAATCAACCAGTCAGGTACTTGTCCGGTACACTAACTTCTTGATGTTTACCAGTTTCTCTTTTATACGGGGACACAGATTAAATCTATCCGTTTTTCCAGTGAACTTTCTTCTCTTTTCCCTAATTCATTGCGTCAAGTGATACCTCTAACCTATTACTATTCAGTTTAGAATTCCTTTTAAAAACCGGTTCAACAAATTATCAGGAGACACAAGACTATATAGATACAGGACGAAAAAAGGGTCATGAGACGAAATTAGTTCTGACCGACCAAGAACGGAGAATTGGGGCTGAATGTTTTGATTTGGTTCCTGGTTTCAAAAAAGGTTTTTGAACTTTACAAGGAATTTTCCTATCAATTGGTGGCCTGAGATTAGACGCTCCTGTTAGTGGATTCTGAAATTTCCAGCCCTCACTGAAGCTTGAGAGTCTGGAAATCTCAATCTAAAATCGGCACGCTTGGATGATCAGAACAAAAAATAGTTCAGAAAGTTTTATTTAAAAAATTTCGGCTCTGTTACAGTTTAGGTGTCCTTTCAACATTTACGTGTCCTTTCAACAAATAAGTGTCCCTAAAAGCAATTAAGTGTCCCTAAAAACAATTAAGTGTCCCAAAAATTTTACCGGCGTCCTCAAAAACAATCAGGTGTCCTTTCAACAATTGAGTGTCCTTTCAACAAATAAGTGTCCTTTCATCGAACTGCTTGCTGTCTTAAACAATCAAGTGTCCCTAAAAACAATGGAGTGTCCTAAAAAACAAACAAGTGTCCTTTCCCGGGTTCCATGAAACATTCATCATTTGAGTGTCCTTTCCACAAATAAGTGTCCCTAAAAACATTTGAGTGTCCTAAAAGTATATAAATTATCCCATGAAACATTTAGGTGTCCTTTCAACAATTGAATATCCTTTCAACAAATAAGTGTCCTTTCATCGAACTGTTTTCTGCCTTAAACAATCAAGTGTCCTTAAAAACATTAAAGTGTCCTTAGAAACAAATGAGTGTCCTTTCCAGGGGGTCCATGTCGCTTCCAACATTCAAGTGTCCTTTCAACAATTAAGTATCCTTTCATCAAATAAGTGTCCTTTTTTTAGGCCAATCGATGCTTCGATGAAAAGTTAGTTTTTTCGCCTCTTGTACTAGCTATTTCCGTGTTTCCGAATCCTGTATTACTACCAGTTGTTGAAGTGACAGTCAGTCACGTAGATTCTGTACTACTGGTTCGGGGACATCTCCGAAACGATTGCACATCAATCATAGCAAATCACTTGTACTCCTCACAGTAGCGTACCTTTCTACCCTCTTCTCATATCCTCGAGAGATCTACGTATCAGCGAGATGAGCATGAGAGTGGCAGACGATACCGATACTAGATGGAGCAGCATGATCCTTAGTAGTCATACTCTCGTGATGCGGCCGGCTCCGACGGT
>GL379797.1:16652-28032 GCA_000143925.2 Caenorhabditis brenneri | reverse complement strand
CGTGTTTCCTAAGCCTGTTTCACTAGTGGTTTTTGAATTGCTTGGAAGGAAAGTAAGTTTCTCTCCTATTGAAATAGGCTTAGGAAACACGGAAAAAGGCAAAAAAATCAAATTTTCATCGAAGCATCGATTGGCCTAAAAAAAGGACACTTATTTGATGAAAGGATACTTAATTGTTGAAAGGACACTTGAATGTTGGAAGCGACATGGACCCCCTGGAAAGGACACTCATTTGTTTCTAAGGACACTTTAATGTTTTTAAGGACACTTGATTGTTTAAGGCAGAAAACAGTTCGATGAAAGGACACTTATTTGTTGAAAGGATACTCAATTGTTGAAAGGACACCTAAATGTTTCATGGGATAATTTATGTACTTTTAGGACACTCAAATGTTTTTAGGGACACTTAATTGTGGAAAGGACACTCAAATGTTGAAGGTGTCATGGATCCCGGGAAAGGACACTTGTTTGTTTTTTAGGACACTCCATTGTTTTTAGGGACACTTGATTGTTTAAGTCAGCAGACAGTCCGATGAAAGGACACTTATTTGTTGAAAGGACACTCAATTGTTGAAAGGACACCTAATTGTTTCATGGGGTAATTTTTATATTTTTGGGACACTTAATTGTTTTTAGGGACACTTAATTGCTTTTAGGGACACTCATTTGTTGAAAGGACACGTAAATGTTGAAAGGACACCTAAACTGTAACAGAGCCAAAATTTCTAATCGAAAATGCTGTATCAAAACTTCCTTGAGATCAATAACTCAGCACCGGATCCTCGACATATTCTGAAATTAAAACATTTTTTCAAAAATTTACCAAATAATATTTCAATTTTTACCTCCTTTGTTGTCCGTCACTCTGAAAGTTTTGATATTATTCAATTTCCATTCTAAATATTCTCCACGAGAAGTCAACAGATCCAGAAGCTGAAATTCTAGATTATGTTGAGCTTTTCTGCTCAAAAACCTCACCATCTCCCCAGCTACTTGCTCTTCAGTTTTGTCTTCAATCTCCGCTAATACAGTGCAAGAAGCAAGAAAAAATAAGCATAGGAAAATAGCAAGTTTCATTTTTTTATAATTAGAAGTTGGTGATTGTTGGGTGTAACCTATCTCTTTTTATACCAAATGATAAGATAACCTATCTCAATGTTTCCATTCATTGGAAAGTTGGTGACAGAACTGGTTTAAAAGAAAAGTAATAAAGTTTCTAGAAAATTAGATCATCCCTAGGGTTTTGCAGTTTGAAAAACGTTGGAAAATTAGCAGTTACTCATTTACGAAAAACATTCACAGAAAAATAAGAAAAAAAGAATTACTTCATTACAAAGCTAATTCTAAAAAGGGAAGCACTGTGAAAGAAAACATGTATAGAAAAAACTGATTTCTGAAACAAACTGTTTTTGGTTTTTCTTGTAGGCACTGTTCAAAAAGTATTATGAGTCCGTAGAAGCATTTCCAATGTTCAATTACATTGCAAACTGTTCATCGTTATGTCTTAATTTGTTCTTCCTCACACCCAGGAAGCATCCAAAATGCCTACGTGTCAGTGTCTTTTCGACCCCGATGGATGTGGCCACGGTGGTGTAGTGGTTAACACGAACAGCCGATGAACAGAACCTCACTGGTTCGGTTCACCCCAGAACGGTTAATGACGGTTTAAGTTACAGGAGTTTGAAAGAAGCAATGTGTAATAAAACAATCTTCTGAAGCTGTTTTATTTACGTTTTGCACACACTTTTTCATTCGAGTCTGTAGATATTATTTGTCAGAATAACATCTTCTGAAACTCGTAATTTTCGGAGTTCTGGTTTGTTCCTGCTGTGATTTTATTTTCTTCTTTATCTCTTAATTTATTCTTTCTCACACTCCAGAAGCATTCAAAATGCCTACGTGTCAGTGTATTTTCGACCTCGGTGGATGTGGTCGCGGTGGTGTAGTGGTTAACACGAACGGCCGAAAAACAGAACATTGAGGGTTCGGTTCTTCTCAGAATAGTTAATAATGGACTAATTCCAACTCGATTTGAAAGATACAATGTGTAATAAAACAATCTTCTGAAACTTTTTTCTTTACGTTATGCACACACTTTTTCATTCGGGTCTGTAGATATTATTTTGTAGGAATAATAACTTTGTCATTTCCGAAGTTCTGAATTGTTTTCTGCTGTGGTTTCCCGAAACAGATCCTTGTTTCATTGCTTCGGTTTCGGATTATTTACCACTTGAACCACCTCCCACACAATTTTTTCTGAATAGAATCTATTCGAAATTGAATTTTTCTGGTTAAAACCCCTCTATTGAAATTTTATCCAATCATTCGCAAAATGAAACTTCAGCTTTTCATATTTTTCATCCTCTTCTTTTTCGTCACTGGCCAGGTTTGTGAATTTTCTTTTTTTCTCATTGAGAAAAACATTTTCACAGGCTGCATCTGGAGTCGGTAACTCTGTGGAGTCACAGGAAGACCCAATTTCTGTTGAATCAGTAGAGACCTCTATCGAAGTGGCTTCAGTGGAAAGTGAAGAGGTTAATTCATTTTGAATTTCAGAAAACCTTTCAAAAATCTTTTTTCAGGTTGCTTTGAATCGAAAAAGGTCTGGGATAAACTGAATGTTTTCTGGAATTTGCTTTGGGACATTGGGAACTGAATGAGTATTTTCAATTGTTTTACAGACTAAAGTTTTTCGAATAAAAATATTTTGGCTCTGTTTCGTTAATATTTAGCAATCTGAGGATTTTTATGATGTATTTATTTCTGAAATATTGCATGGAAAAGAATAAGAATAAACTGAATTCTGCCAAACAGGACAAGTGAGTCAAGCCACCACGCTCATATGAATGTCATCCACGTCCACGGTGGACATGACTGTATCCCGGCTCCGCGTGTGAACCACTCTATGGCTCTCAGGAGCATGTTGCCGCTTTCTGATGTAGTCTTTGATACAGGACTGCTCAAATATGAAAAGAGAAAAGACCCAGAGATACGGTGCAAGGAACAAGTTGAAGTTGAGAATCCCGGTATGGAGGTCAAAGAAGTGGGTGAGCTTCTGAAGGGATATGTGGACGAGAAAGATCTGGAATAAAGTTGAAAGTGTAAACTGAAAGTTTTGAAAATGTTACCGTATATACAAACAAAAATATGAATGAATTGATAAGAATGAAAACTATTTTTTCATCGATCTTGACTACTTTGAACGCAAGGAGGATCCAAGAAAGAGGGAGAATTGCCAGATTGAGGAAGTAAACAAGGATCTCACAAGTGTCGAAATTGATTTCAAATCGAGTAAAGGGATCTGAAAATGAAAAATAAAAAAGGCTGAAAAATTCCACACCCACTTTCAACTTCTTCTGTCCAGAGTGTTTCGTTGGTGGCCTCGAAGCCTGAATCCAATTGGGATCCGTTATTCATTGTGGCGTCGAACTCTTGGGTTTTGTTATCCATTATCATATCCACTAACGTCCCATTTATACTCACATCACGACTAAGAACAATTGAATCTGTTGGTCAAAAAATTAACAAAGTTGTCAAACTTAAATTCCACTAACCTCTACCCAAAGCGATACGCAAGATCAGAAACATCGGAATCAGAACACCCCAGTACTTCCAGTCGCAGATTTTGAAAAGCGTCTGCATCAAAATGGTACAAAGAATCATATAAGTCATATTGGACATCCAATAACCAAACATTTCAGTCAGAAACACATTGAAGTGGGAGTCACTGAGGAAAATTGTGTGACAATGAATCACAATCGAGAGGAAGAAGGCAAGCCACTGGTAGTGATGGAAAGCGGCATAGTAGGAGCGGAACTTGTGCTGAAAAGGTGTTGTAGTCTTTGTAGTTTGTGCTTTGTTACCTTTCTATTCCACATCTTGTAGCAGTAGAGACAGATTATCAAAGATGAAGTAAGAAATTGGTATCCATAACCCTCGGTGACCACAAAATGTCTGACCTCCGGAGAGTACGTTATAGACAGTTTAGAGCTACCTTTTTGATGGGAAAGGTGCATTTTTTGAGGTAGAAATTGAGCCTGGAACGGCTTGGGAGCTGATTCAATGGGAAATGAACAACGTGACTACTGAACAGAAAAAAAATGATAAGAGAGAAAAAATTCTCAGAAAATTGAAATGATATACAATTATTGTTCATCGCTGAATAACAAATTCATCATCTTCAGAAAGTCTTTAAAATGACACATATAATTGGTGGGTTACTCGAAATTGTTTGATTCAATTGGATTGTGATAGTTGACACCCACGCAAGGTGGCCTGAAAATTGGAGAATCCAGTTTTGAAAGTTGGATATTTGAAATCAGCTGAAAGAGAGCTTTCGAATGAGACTAAGTATGTTGGGATTCACTCTACAGTAATTCATTAAAAAACTGTAAAAATGGGAATTGATGACACAAAGGACCGCTCAAATGGGATACGGGCCGGGCCGGGGTTCCCCATGAATTTCCAAGGCCCGGCACGGCGCAGATTATCGCGAGATTTGAAGAATCGAAAAATATTTCCAAATTTCGTGCTCCAGGGTTATATTGAGGATGCATCTTAACAACAAAATCCAGTATCCCAATTCACAACTTGATTATTTTATCCATCGGAAAGTTCATCTAACCCTTGAAACATTAATTTAAAGGTGCATACCTAACAGGTGAAAACTTCCAAAATACTCCCCTCGTGGTTTATAAGACAGGTGGTTTTCGATTCTCTTCATGTTTCTGAAATCTTTACTTTTACTTCGAGTTTGTTTGCTTTCATCAACCATGAAAATATACATCTCCGTGAAATCTATGACAGAAAACCTATTTGAGGATGATTTCTTCATAAAATTTCGAAATTCTCTCTATCATATTTTGTTTTCACTGATATTCCTGCTCTTTTATTTTTATAAAATGTGCAGAAGGCCGGTATGTTTTGAAATTTCATTGCCATAAAATATCGTTTTTTTTTCAGAAAACACTGATCCACTTTCAACCATTCCACGTTCTCATGTACTTCTCTATATTCTCAATTTTTGCAATTATGATTGCAACTTCCTCCATTACAGCCGCTCCAAGCGTCTTTTTGTATCCATTTTTATTCTTCATAGTGTTTCAAAACTTTATATTCTCAATTCTTATATTCTGTCAATTACTCATCGAAATACTGGGAAAGAAGTTCAAGCAAGCACTGAAGAAATGGGGTTTCATTGCACTTTTTGTGGTAGCACTGTTGAGAATAGTCAATTTCAGAGGTAAATTCACTGGTGAAGTCTAGATAAATAAATATTTTCCAGTGCTTCTGATTCTGGAAAACGAACAGACAAATCAAAAATTGGAGATTCATTTTTTGGAAATCGCATTTTCCTTCTTGAACATCATCATTTTGATAATGATGGTTATACAATGGATGAGGTATCTGCCGATCAATCAGAAGAATGTATCGATTTTTTGGAATTCTTTGTTTTATTTGATGTTTCTAACGGTGAGTACGTCAGTTACTGTTTTTTACAGCAACCGATCGAAACCAAAAATGGTCCGGGCTCCCAGACTTTCCTCCGAGCAAAGTACTCCTGGCTTTTCCAGGCCGGTTTCCAGGAAAAAATCGCCACGATTTTTTCAGATAACTCTACTAATCCCCATCATCCGACAAGTCAATAATGACCCATTGAATCTCCCTGATAACTTCAATATTTATGTTTCCAGTCTGTTTATTCTCTCATTTCTTTGGGTATTCTCTGCATATGTTTCCAATTCTGAACTCATCCGAGAATGGGTTGATATGCATGATGGAGTTCAGAAGAAGAAGAAGAAAAAGAAGAAAAAATCTCGTATGACTATGAAAGTTTTAAAATATTAGATGAAATAAAATGTATGCTTTATTAAACCTCAAAAAAATTAGTGATTACATTTAACGGCTCTCGAAATCTTTGATGCTTCTGGCCATGCCTCCAAAATGTTGATCAATAACTTTTTCCCATTTTCAAATGTTGCAGGGATTGTTGTACTGAGAAGAACGTTAGGCAAATTTGTCACAGCTTCTGCAGAATCAAATGTTGTAGCACTTTGGCTAGAATGAAACTAAAAACCTACCAACATATGCCTCGTTATCCTGATTGATAAAAGCCTCGGCTATCATGGAGAGTTGTTTGAAAGCAGCTGGAAAGTTTCCAAAGAGAGATCCGAAGAGGTCACCCACAGATGGGGCAATTCGCTTGAGAAAAGTCAACCAGAAAGTTCCAAGTCTTGAAAACACGCATCTGATTTCTCCAGCAGCATTGGATAAGCTTTTCAGAATTTGATCATCAGTTGAAATTTCCTGAAAAGTATTTGAAGTTCGGACTATTTTCGGGTTGATTGAAGCCCTTTTTCTTATAGCCTATAGCCTAGCCCCCTCTATAGCGGTCTGAACTCTATAGTCTTAGAATCTAGCTAATAATAAAAAAATTGATTACCTGAGCTTCTGCTAAACAGCATGCCAAAATCAAAAGAACCCAGAAAAAAAGAGTTTTCATGGTTGGAAGACGGAAGTGATACTTTCTTCCTGGTTTTGTACCCCTCATCATGTTCTCACGACTATTGTACGACGTCTAGACGGTCTTTCCGCAACCAAAACATGGACTCGATCAAAAGTTAGAGGTGGAAATAGTTCAAGAAGTCAATCGGTGCATTCTTACAGTATTCTAACTCAAATCAATAAATTTGTGATTTCGCTCAAAGTAAAATCATCAAACAACAATAAATATTCATTGCACATAAATCAAAAATATTAAAATTTAGTTTCTCCGATAGCTGTGAACGTTCCTCCGTTCTTCCTTTCCGGTTCCTCTCTCGCCACTCCAACTTGACTAAGAGGCACATCAGATGTCTTATAAGTTCCATGATGCATCCATTTTTGAACTCGTTCAGAATAAAATATATAAACAGATATGATCCATAAAACAGACAGATAGTAGGTATGGAGTATCGGATCCTCATGGTTTTTGAAGTGCTCATAGAAGTAAGCATTGAAAAGTGGAAGAATGCTGATGGTCTGAAATTCAAAAAAACGATTTAGTTAAAAAAAATTTTTTTGTTACCATAAAATAAACCACCACAACTCCAGAGTTAATGACAATTGGCAAGGTTTTCTGATTCTTGATGTTGACGGTACAGACTATAAATCCGCATAAGATCAATATAAATCCAAGAGCACCCCATTCAAAAGTGTCTATGTTTTGTGACCTTCCTTCGAATATTGTTACTGTTATCCTGTCTGAAAATTGGTTCTGAAAGGGTTCAACAGTTTCTAAAATGACTCACGCTTTGCACAAATGATTCGCAAAATGAAAAGCATATTAATGATCAATAGACAGAATAACTTGTAAAGTTTTGTACTTCGAAAGATTATTAATATTGATATCAACTGACAAACAAGAATTGTGAACACAAATTCAGAATGGAAAACAATGAATACTTTCATAATGAAGATGAATTTTGCAGCTAAAGAACCAATCAAAGTTATGTACATGAGAATATGAAATGATCGGAAATTTCTGAATTGAGACCTCTGGAAATATAAATTTTTCTTGAAAAATTTTAGCTGAATAATTACTTTTTTCTCTATAATTTTTTTGACGTAAAGCACGAGCATAACAATCGTAAAAACTCCATGAATGTAGTTTGCATAGCTCTCATTATCAACATCTCTTGTATCAATTTCAGTGTCATTATTATTATTTGACAAATAACTGGTTGAATTGTAAGTTGTCATGTTAAAATTATAGGAAGAGTGGCTTGAAAGTGGCGTGAATTGACATAAGCTCTTGATAGAAATCACCTGTTAAACTTTTATATAAATTAGAATTTGAAATTTTAGGCAGTATGTGACAGGTGCTTTTGTTATGTATCTCAGAATGCGTGTTTCTAGGTACTGGAAAAATGTTTTCTTATTCATTTGATGTATTCCAAAATCCGTAAAAAGAATTGAGAAAGTCTAATCGTCATCAACCCATGGAAGACGTTATTTATTGTCCGGACCAGCTTGATAGGATGTGCAGAGGAGAAAAAAGACTGCCCAAAAAAATCTGTCTTCGAAATTCCAGTACACCTTTTGTCACATTTTGTTGCAGGTTCCCATTAGAAGCTGAGATAGTTCAACGAAAGTGAATTCATTAATTGAGCAAACTTTGAAGTGAAAAACACCAAAGTATGTCTGAAAATGTCGAAAATATTTGACAGGACGACATATGGTAACAAAGATCACGGAGAAGGCCGCACTTGTTACATTTTTGCAGTAGAGATGCATGAAGACAGAAATTCCAGTGGCCATTTTTTCCGGATAGACAAACTATTGATCGGTTTCCGAGAACTAATGTGGAAGTTTGAATTCAATGATGTGGATTAAAATTCCGAAAAGTCAGAATAAAAAACATTGGAACAGTTCGTTGCGATTTTATTTAACTCCATGCAAGCTGAGAGCATCAGTGAAAAGAGTGCAAACAATAACAGAAAATTCAAATTGGGAAGAAATAAACGAAAAATCACTAGGACAGAAACATGTATGAGAATAGTCACGTGGAGTTGGATTTCACTGATTCAGGGAGAACAATTTGAAGGGATCATGAAAGAAGTAGATAATCACCAAAGTTATACAAAACATTTTGAAAGAATGGAATTGAATTAACAGAAGGGAAACGAGAAAATTAGTTACGAATCCACTGTTGAGCAGAATAATCATGTGTTCGCAATTAGTTCATTACCAATTAATTCAATAATTCCTTAAATCTTGACACACAGGTGCTTCTAAAATGTTTTTTTTTAATGTTTCCCTCGGCCCAGCCTATTCTTCCGGGCTTTGCCGAGCCGGCCCGGAATTCGACGACTATGCTTTTATGTGATTTTCGGGCAATTTTGCATTTTCTGTTAGTTTCTGTTTTACCCGATTCGAGAATAGTTTCTCAGTTCCCTAGCTTTTGCTAAACACTCAAAAACCAAAAACCAAAAGCCCTGCCATTTTCCAAAATGTTTCACCTGCTCATTTCAATTAACTTTCTCAAAACTTCTCATGTACCTTGCATACATTTTCAGCTTTCCATTTCAATTTTTAGTTTTCTCTAATGAAGCTTTACTTCTACAACACATACTCAGAAGTGAGGAACATCACATTGGAGAAAAACGTCACTGATAACTCTACTGAATCGATCGATTATGTTACGGGCCCAATAGACCCATGGGTTCTCCATTGGCCAATACTCACCATCATTGTTTTCATTGGGCTCTATGGCTATAAAATCTACAAGAAGCAAGTAAGAGAGTCACTAAATTTTATTATTTCAGAGTTTTTATATTTCCAGACTCATCAATTCACTCATTTCCTACCATTTCATGTTCTCTCCTATTGTTCTATCATCACAACTGTAATTCTCTCTTTCCGGATGGTTTTCAGTCGTCGTATATACGTATTTGATTACATTTTTACAATGTTTTATTTTTCTTTTTTGATGTGCCAATGCTTCCTGGTATTGGGATTCTCCACTGTTCAAATGACGCTGGAATTGTTTGGAATAGAGATAACAAGGCGAAAAAAGTACTTGATATTGGGGATTCCGTTGGCTATGATGATGAAGATTGCTTCATTTTTCAGTGAGTCGGGAGTTACCAGGATTACGTAAAGCATATATTTCAGCAAAAATTTATCTTGAAGTTTATCATTTGAAGATTGAATTCGAAGTTCTTGAATCATTTTGTATCCTCTTCTCATTTGCATTATTACTCGGTTTTCTTATCAAGTTTCGAATGAACAAGCTGAATATCACTCAAAAACTTGTTTCTACAACATTCCATGGATACTTGATAGTGTCCCTTACAATAATCATGAAAGTTGGAATAGTCTTCTATAAAATCGCCAATAATCCCAGGGAGAGTCAGGTGACCACTATCGAGTACATAATCTATTCTTGGTATTTTCCGTTTTTGTGGATTGTTTCTGTCTATGTCTGTTATTCAAAGTATGTTCTGGCTTGGGTTGAAGCGCATCAGAAGAAAGAAGAAGTGATCCAAATGACACCTGTGGAAACTGTAGAAGCCAACCGAAGGAGAGCCAGCATCGAGACTACAGTATCCTACTTGTCGGTCGCCGATATTTCTGTTAATGGTTAATTATTTTTGATATGACTTTTTTTCAATGTTGTTGAAATCAGCAGAAAAAAAATGCAGGCAATAAATTTTTTTTCGTTTTTCGTGCGTATCCAAGCTAGACAAAAACAGTTTCTGGTGGCATGTTTTCAATTTTGACAGAATGACAATGAATTCAATGAAGCTAGACACTTTCAACTTCCTCATTTTATTTTCGAGATCCCTAAAAACATGTTTTCGCTTGATTTTTGTATAAAAAGGCACCTAGGACATACTTTAGCATAGTTGACACTATGAAATTTCAACTTCTATTTCTTCTCTTTGCTTTCATCGCACTTGGCGCTGCTCAGGTAAGATAATCGATAGATTCCCAAAAAAAATTGATCGTTCAAGGTAAAACCTTCTCCACCACCAAGTCCACCAACTGGTCCACCACCACCACCACCCACAGGAGGACCAGGCGGACAGTCTCCTCCACCACCACCTACTAAACCAACTGGACCACCGCCACCACCGCCGGGCAAATAATTTTTTCTGGTTTTTTGTTTGGGAATAAATAAAGGGTTCATGCAAAACTTCTTTTAAAAATTTTGTTATTTGAATACTTAAGAGGCACTTTCTGTAAGGGGAGACATCCCATTGGCACAGATGCAAAAAGTTGTTTGGATTCGGATAATTTTTGGATCATATATGCACTCACATGAGTAGTTTATGATGAACATGTTACTAGACCCCTATGACGTCATCGTCTGGAATTATAGCTGAAAATATGATTTTCAGCTCAAAAATTCAAAAAATTTTCATTTTTGAGATATCGTCTCCAAACTTCGGAGGGTTGATATTTGACCCTTAGGGCATCTCCAATAAATTTTTGAGCCATCTACAAACTCGGGAAGTGGCTCAAATAACTTTGAAATATGGGTTTTTTCAGTTTTTCTCGAAAATTTTGAATATAGGTAGAGAATTTTTTTTTGATTTTCGGATTCCCCATCAAATTTGCTGCAAAAAAGTCTCTTGGACCATACCCGAAAACCCGCCCCATCTTGAGATATATCGGTTTTTTCGAAAAACACCAAAGGGTCCCCCCTTATGAAAATTTTTTTTTCGAAAAAAATCGAAATTTTATTTTGGGCTATAATTTTCAGAAAATGATGCTGTGATCATAACTAGCTAAATCCCAAAAGATGAGCTCATATGATCACGTTTGAGCAGAGTTACAGTAACCTGGTGAAACGAGCCTACGTTTCGCCCTCTTTCGTCCTTCTCCTTTTCGAAAA
>GL379797.1:0-15565 GCA_000143925.2 Caenorhabditis brenneri | reverse complement strand
GAGAACGTTGAGAAATGGGGGCGGGGTCCGTACTGGGTTAATTCCAAAAGGTGAACTCCTTAGTTCACGTGGGGGCGAAGTACCGTTAACGGGGGGGAACGGACCCGAGTTTTCGCCTCCTTTGTTCCTTTTCCTTTTCGAAAAACCCGCTTTTCCTGAGATGGGTCCATATTTGTAAAGAGGTCCCAGGGGGCTTTTTTGGAGCAAATTTTATTGAGAATCCCAAAATCAAATAAAAATTTTCTACCTCTGTATTAAAATTTTCGATAAAACGAGTCAAAGCTTCCCCATCCTCAATAAATAACTTTCCACTATCTCTAAATCGAAAATTTTGAATAGAGGTAGTGAAATTTTATTTGATTTTCGGATTACCCATACAATTTGCTACAAAAAAGTCTCTTGGACCATATTAGAAATCATGACCCATCTCAAGATATAGCGGTTTTTTCGAAAAGGAGAAGGACGAAAGAGGGCGAAACGTAGGCTCGTTTCACCAGGTTACTGTAACTCTGCTCAAACGTGATCATATGAGCTCATCTTTTGGGATTTAGCTAGTTATGATCACAGCATCATTTTCTGAAAATTATAGCCCAAAATAAAATTTCGATTTTTTTCGAAAAAAAAATTTTCATAAGGGGGGACCCTTTGGTGTTTTTCGAAAAAACCGATATATCTCAAGATGGGGCGGGTTTTCGGGTATGGTCCAAGAGACTTTTTTGCAGCAAATTTGATGGGGAATCCGAAAATCAAAAAAAAATTCTCTACCTATATTCAAAATTTTCGAGAAAAACTGAAAAAACCCATATTTCAAAGTTATTTGAGCCACTTCCCGAGTTTGTAGATGGCTCAAAAATTTATTGGAGATGCCCTAAGGGTCAAATATCAACCCTCCGAAGTTTGGAGACGATATCTCAAAAATGAAAATTTTTTGAATTTTTGAGCTGAAAATCATATTTTCAGCTATAATTCCAGACGATGACGTCATAGGGGTCTAGTAACATGTTCATCATAAACCACTCATATGAGTGCATATATGATCCAAAAATTATCCGAATCCAAACAACTTTTTGCATCTGTGCCAAGGCCTAGTACTAAAAGTCTCTCTCTTACAGATAGTGCCTCTTAACATTTTGCTCTAGCTTAGATGGAGAAGATAGTTCAATGTGTCACACGGAATGGTAAGGAACTGTCAGACCTGTTCAAAAAGCTAAATGACAATTTTATTGTTTGAACTGGAGATCGAAAATTCAAAACGGTTCCTATCCTTTTTTCTGTGAACTTTGATTGGTGTTCATTGGCAAGCATAGACTGCAGCTAACCAAACACTGTTGGATTAAACCAAAAAGTCAGGAAAGTATGAAAAATGATCTGTATAAAAGAGAACGAGGGAAGACCTCTGAACACAGTTCACCATGCAACTTCTCTTCGTTTTTCTGGCTACCGTTCTCTTTGGATTCATTGGAGCTCAGGTAAATCAGGAGCTGTAACTGAGAATGTTAGAATTTCCAGCAAGGCACCTGGGTGAATGGAGTCTGTGAATGTCCAACAACTACCACTCGTCGTCCAAACTTCAACACAACTGATCCGGTAGACTTCAGAGTTTTTGGAAGAGCTCAAAGAATCGAAGCCCGTGCAAACTGTGAGTGTCCACCTACAAATGCTCCAACCACAACTACCAGACGTCCAAATTTCAACACCACCGATCCAATTGAGTAATTATCTTTTTTGTCTTTCGATACAAAATGAATGTTTTATGCAAGAGGTTTCAGTTTCAAAAATGGTTCCAGCATACAAAATCATTTCATTATTTTAACTTCAAACAGCCATTCAGAGAAAATTACGGATCAATGTCTTCTTTCCCACAAACGTATCCACTGGTCGCTGTCTCATCATCACAGCTGGAGAAAGAAAAATTAAGCTGACCCGTTATTTGAAAGAACCAAAACTAACTTGAAATCATTAGCACCACCTACTGGACGATAAGCAGCACAGTCTTCAAGGCCACTGAAATCTTTTTCGATATAGATCTAAAACAGTAAAAAAAAGAACTGACCCTATATTGTTAGGCTCTCCAGTACCGAATCCGAACCCATTAACACCAGTTGTAAATCCATCTGTCCATTGGAAAGCAAACTGCGGAAGGCAAGGAGGACCTCCAACGAAGTACTGCTTATACATACATAAAGCTGAACGTCTAGCCCCTAGCCAAACATTTGGTTGAATATCCGAATTCATTCCGGCGGTTAGATTAAGAATAGATTGTTTGATAAAGTTACGCTCAATGTCTGCAGGAAGGGGGAAAACAACTTCTCCAGATATCCCAGAAAGACGAGCACCGTGAGATTGACAGCGTCCGGCTGCATGCCACCAAGTGTGAGATCCATAGAACACCTGAAATATTTGATATGAAAATCCACTATTCTTTATATCTACCTTCATACACCATCCTCCATTTGGTCTGGAGAACCAAGTCCAGCCAGGTTCACATGTTCCGTTTTGAACTTGGGCTGAGCAAATGATCACAAAACTTGAGAAAAGTAGGAGAGAAAATGAGGTTTTGGGCATAACTTTTGCTTGGGTCCAGAGTGTGATAAGCAAAAAGTAACAATCCAACAGTGCAAAAAATGATAATTCGAGAATTAGCATAAATGAATAGTTGAAATGTTTGATCAATAAATTATTTATTCAACAATTCAAATTTTGTTTTAAAATATTACACAGATTGACACTTGATATTCATTAGATCGGGATAGGGTTCGGTATAGTAGTATTGCCACACTCCAACATCCATTCCAGATTCAGCACAGAATGCGAGCACAGGTCCAGGATCACCAGAAAGATATCCCGGGCTACCCGTAAAGAAAAATCGGCCTTCTGTTCCAGCTGGACAGGTCACCCACGTACTGAAACAAACGGGTCGTGAGAAAGAATTCAAAGATTTTTTTTCAATAGCCTATTAGAGAATGTTCAGATATAACAGAGTCATTTTTCGGTTAGTGGGATCTACTTCGCTCTCTACTCACTGACAAGTAACCCCCCAACCAGAAACTTCTGAAACGACTCCAAGATTATATGTGATCGGAACAGCATCAGCTTCTGTGCACCAATTCGTAGTGCTCGGTACACCGAAACCTTGGCAAGTGGTGTCGTAAATCTTTGAACACACGTTGCATGCTGGAAACATTATTTTTTATGTTTATGGATAAGAAACTGAAGAAGTTTTTCAGTAATCAGACACTTGCTTCTAAGCTAGAAGCTCAGCTTCGGACAATAACACTACATTAATCAACTAAAAATATGTTAAGCAAAACATTTTGAACATTTTACTAGTTGACCACATTTTGATAGCTTTTAAGACAACAGAGATATGTGTCTTTGAAAACATATTTCCAGATTTTTCAGAGAAACTCACGAAACGGATCGGCAGTAGTTGTTGTGGTAGTAGTGGTTACAATGTTCTGAGTAGGTACACAACTGTCAACAGTAATGAAGATAGCGAAAAACACAACAAACAGCATGACGAGGAAACAAACTATCATAATATCAGATGCAACATTTCAAAGGGGAGGAGGGGATTACGTAACATATCCAGTTTACGTGGACATAGGTGGACATGATCCCTTTTTCCCCTGTGATCACAAAATGAAGTTTCTCTTATCTTATCATATTAGGTTGCCAGACCATATGAGAAATCAGTCACTTTGTATTATGAATAGAGTGTATCTCTTGTTCATATGAAGTTTATTTAGGAGCTTCCTTCTTTCCTGTTATCCTTCTCGTATTGTTGGAAAGGGAACGTATAACCTATTACTAGCTTTATTTAAAATTTGAAACCGAAAAAAGTAACAAAAAACAACAGGAACAATTCTGACTACAATGATTTATTTCTAAATCTCTCCATTGGCTTCAACACGGTTCGCTGGAACATTTCTCTTCTGTGCCCGTGAATTTCTTTGATGACTTCGGCCAGCTGAACGTTTTTTTGTTTTCGAAGGAGAACTGATTAGTTTACACTCACTTTCAAGACGTTCAAATGTTGAAGATCTTTCGCTTTCGAATTTCGACATGCAAATGTACCACATTTGCATCTTTCAACAAGCCGTTGGGAATAATGGTAGCCGTAGTCGATGGAGAGCTGCAAGAGTTCGCATGAAAATTTATTGGTGTTGTAAACACTCAGTGGGGCTAAAAGTACATCGCCAGTTTATCTGTTAATAGCTAGGGAAAAAAGGAAAAAAAATGATCGAAGAAGGAGAGCGCAAATGTTTATAGCTAAAATACAACGGATATGACAATTCTACTCACCGGTGTTCCAGGATAAACATCCTCCAAAGTGACCATAATCATGTTCACATGAGCTGGCGACAAACTCCGTTTATACACCCTCACAACTTCCATATTCGGACAACACGAGTGTCCGACCATCCGTGCCACGTTTCCATAAATTGTCGGATCAATATAGTAGTTCTGTTTGTTGAATTGTCTGAGCAAGCGATCGTAAGCAGGCTCAAAATTCACACGATCCAACAGGAGTTCCCATTTCTCGTCGTCTTTGCTAGAGCACTGATACGCGTACTCGGCATGTTCTAACGGTACATGGGCCTCTTCAAGTAGCTCTCCAGCAAACTCTACGACCGGTGTGCCGGCCGGAATGAAAACAGTACTTCGAACAGAGAATCCCATTTCCATGTCGGATCGATAGATTTCCAATGGAAACAAGTTTTTTTCAATGAGAAACGTCGCGTTGTTATTGCATTTTCCCAGACAACCGCATAACTCGGAGCAGGCGAATCCAATGTTGTTATAGTAAGTGTTGAAGATATGCTTGAAGAGAATCGGTTTGCGAGAGCTCTGAAAAATTATTTATTGATTGGAAAATTGCGATTTGAAACTCACAAACTCTGTTAGCTGATCATCCTTGAGCGGTTGCAGCCGGCTCATTTTCGAGTTCAATTCGAAGCACTGACAATCAATGTTTTCGTAGCATTCCTTTCCTTTTGCAGCACAATCACAGCAAATCTGATTTTCTTTCTTTCCGCCCAGTTTAAGAGCGTACGCCAGATTTCTCTCAACGCTGTCATTTACAATATTATTATCGATGTATTCAAAAGTAAGGGAAGACGGAATAATCACATCTTCTGGTTTTTCGGTAATGTCACAGTACACAGGAACACGATTGTACTTGTTGAAAGTGAGGTTGCTTGCGATGAGAACTCGCCGGTCGGGCGGTCGATAGTGAAGGAGATATTGACTGAGATCGCTGAAAAAAAATCAATATGCATTGGTAATTTTCAATTGTACAAACCTCTTGATCTTTTTATCGTTTCTCATTTGAAGATCTTTGTTTTTCAGTCTTCTTTCACCTTCACCGGCCACTTTGAATCTTCCCAAATACGTTTTCTCAGCTAAAAATCGCCGACAAATACCACTTTCTTCTTCTGAGATATAATCGTATTTCCAGTCTTTCAGTTCGTCATCTTTTCCGAGTTTCAGAAGAACATTATTATGCTCTCTGGCGATCGATTTGTAGTAATTTTCCTGTTTTCTTCGTACGATTTTCGCCTGTTTTCTCATGATTTCTTTGCGTTGTTCTCTACTCGCATTCAACCAATTCTTGTAGTCACCATCGAGATCGAATGGAGGCTCCTGAAAAGAAAACATTCTTTCTTTCACAATTTTTTGAAATTCTTACCGGGCCAGCTTTTAGCATGGAAAACGGACTTATTTTCACTGGTTCCGTCGATTCAACCTCGTCTTCATTGATTATTTCTGAAAATAACTGATTAGAAACTGTTTATTCTCAAGGAAGCGAACCGTCATCGCTGATCTCTGCAAGACTCATCGCGATTTGAATTTGGCTGCTGTAAATAGACTATTTTGATATAGAAAACTGCTTTTTCTTCCATAAACTTGTATAAAAAAGCATAAAATCACGTCCATGATCAGCGAACAAAACCCAACAAAATAATGACCGTACCCCCGGAATTTTCAAAGGCGCATGCCACAATTCACTACACAGGTTCTCGCAGTTGCTAATTTGCCACGAAATAGCATCGCTCGACACTGTTTTTCTTTCGGAGACAGTCGTTCTGCCCGTTTTTCTCGAAACTTTGTTCGTTTCTGCTTCTAGGACACCATGGAGAACGCTTTCCGACCTTCCAATCGAGCGCGCGTGGCGATTTTATGCATTTCTTCAAACATTTTCTTCGAGCTTTCGTCATTTCACTCGCCGGCGATGTATTTTTAAAAATATCCTTTCGCCATTCACCCTCTTCGATAACCCTTATTTCATAGTAGTTTTCTTCAACATTGTTCTCTTTTTTAACTATCTATCGGCATTATTCATTCATGTTGTATTTTCAGGTATAAAATTGTCATTGGTTCTACCAGGACCCGCCGTCCTTTCCGCCAATGCCGATCAAGAATTGGGAGTTTGATGGTAAGCGAAACAAGAGCTAGCATAGGATCAATGTCAGAATCATGTCAATGAATGTGACGCGTAACTATCCATTGATAGCTTGTACTTCTGAGTAAAGTTTCATTTTCTTTCAGAAAACTCACATTGCACCGACAACGATGCGCGGACTGCACGAGACACGAAGATGTAGCGGAGAAGGATGCGCGGCCCGACGATCGTTTTGAGGAGACGCTCAAACACTGTAGCCTCTAGGGGAAACCTCTGCCAACTCGAAAATGTTTCGTAGCATTCAAAAAGAAATTAGAGTTCACATATTTTAGCCATGACAGCATAGTTTTTTTTATCACGCTTTGATCATCTGAGAGGGAGGCATAAACCAAAACTAGAGTCCTTCGTGCTGCGTTTTTCCGAACACTTTTCCTTCCCCAGGATTTTTTGACATCTATGAAAAATGACAAAAAAGTGACACAATTCAGCATTTTTTTTTCAATTTTTTTGTCATTTTTCGACATCCGTGAATAAGGAAAAAAATGTTTTTAATCATTTTTTTCTTTACATGATAAAAGTCGGGTCGTAATTCTATAAATCGGGTCGTAATTCTGTAAGTCGGGTCGTAATTCCGGTCGTAAGTCCGGTGGTAAGTACGGCTGTAAGTCCGGTGGTAAGTCCCATTGAGATCCCGGTCGTAAGTCCGGTGGTAAGTACGGCTGTAAGTCCGGTTGTAAGTCCCGATGTGATTCCGGTCGTAAGTCCGGTGGTAAGTACGGCTGTAAGTCCGGTTGTAAAAGGGTTATTCATGTTCAAAAAAATGATTTAAACACTTTTTTTTTCCTCATTCACTGATGCCAAAAAATGACATAGGTACTTCTTTGATGACAGAGAGTGGCACTGAAAGAATTGTCTTTCAAGGAACGCCGATCCAACTCAATACAGATTCTTAGCATTGCAAATAGAAATTGAATTGATTTAGTCATCACAACTCATTTTTTGAATATGCTCTGATCATGAGTAGGGTATGGAGAATATGATCGAAGTCCTTCGGGGCCCGGTTTGCCGTAGCCGAAAGTGTGTCTTAACATTCCAAAGAGAAATTGAATCTATTTAGTCATGACAACTCTTTCTTTTTCTTATGTTTTAATAAAAACAATAATATAATCGATTGTCGGGCCCGCGGACTTTTTCCCTACTGCCGGTCGGGATCCATGAGTATTGGTGAGTCTAATACAGCTAGTTTAAGTTCAGCATCAGATTCATATGAAACATTTCGGCGCATTGTAGTCCTTCATTTGCTTTCCTTTCTATAGCTGACAATTGTAAATTTCAGAAAGCTCCCATTGTTGCAACAACGATTCGAGGTCTCCGCGTGGATGGGATCGTCTAGCGGATCGTCAGAAGAAACATGATAATAAATATTGTTAACCTTTGTTTTCTCGTTATTTGTTTTTGTTTTTTTCTCAAAAATTCAGGTACTGAAGTGCGATCCTGGTTCTTTTCTTTCGGGTGATTCAGGTTCGTAGTATTTTGACACCTGAATCAGGAAACACATTTTTTTTCCTAAGTGATCATCCATCTCTCGCCCTACTTAGCCCTGTGTTGCTCTTTTGAAAGATGCTACCTCAAAGCATAGACTCCAGAATGAGAAGAATAGTGGTGGTTCGAAACGAATGCACAAGAAACTTGAAAGACAACGTCGACGATCGGCAACATCGATTTTCCTCGCTTGACACATCCTTTCCGCTTTCAGTTTACTAGATGAAACTTTAGGGAAAAAAAAATGAAAAGGAACTCGACTAAAATAGGCAAAGGGAACGCAGACAGATGAAGTTTGGAATGATAGGATACAAAATGAAATCATTGGTACCCTAAATTGCATGTTTTTCTGGTGAACAAACTTAACAACCCTTCAATTAGATGAAGTTCATGAATGTCTTTTGCCCAGTCACTTCTGTCGAAGCGGGGGTTTCAAAATGTGTATTTATAGCTACTTTGAAGGTTCCTTGAATACAAAAAAAAATGTCAGAGGAATTCCATAATAACCAGATTTCTTCCAGAAACATTTTTTCAACCAGAACTGCATACTGTGGATACTGTAGGATTTACTAAGTATTTCGTAGATTCTGCCTGTAAACTTTCTGACCATTTCAAATGTATAAGACTGCGGCTATCCGATTATGACCTTGGCACATGGGCATCCTACATTTGAACTTCTTCTGCGATTTTCAGGCATTTCTTCGTAGTTCTCTTCCCCAAGACTATCGTATTCAAGAACAATGCATCGTTCCCATTCCCGCTTCTCCTTCCCATTCATTTTTTCTTTCCTTCCCATCATCCTCCACCCACACACATAATCATCAAAGATGAAATATAATGTACATAAAGTGAAAAACACGGGCGGTTCCCGTACTCCCCACTTCTTCATTCTAGAGATCATTGCAACTCGAGAGACGCAGGATTCGCAGTCGCGATACACAAAAGCCGAGAAAGTGCCCAAGAGGAAGAGATCTAGAGAACCGCGACGCGCGACGAGGCGACGCGGTCGCCAACCAACAGGGACATACCAGGCCGGTTTTCGTCGCCACGTTTTGTGGAAGGCGAGGATCGGATAATATCAAACACTTTTGTGCATTCCTCACTCCTTTTCTGACAATTTCAGATCATTTTTTATAGGAATAAGGTAGAATAAACATTATAAACACCCCGAGTCGCGCGGAAAATTTCTTGCGACACGGCCCATTTTTCACCTATTTTTCTGATTTTTTGATCTCAAATGAACCAAATCAGTAGAAAGGTTTATAGTTATAGACTAATGTCAAGCCTCTGAATTCAATTCCGGTACTCTTTTTCCGGAATTTTGAGTTTTCATTAGAAAAAATTGGGTCAGAGCCCGGTCAGTGAGACTGTGTATGCCCCCCTCGGCCATGGCCTCGCTCGCCAAAATTTCTCGGCCAGCGACGACCTCCCTTGCAAGGTGGGGTGTAGATGACCGAGATTAGATAATAAGAAAACGGCTGTAATGAGAACAAGTGGAAAACACACCGAAAAAGTGAATAAGAGAAAAAGTTGAGATTTTCAATTAAAAAAACCAAAAAACTTCTCGCCTAGGAATCAGTATATAGAAGAGATACAGTTTTCATATGATATTGTTTTAGATTTTTCCATTGTTCGGATTGTATTTTATTTTTCAAATGGCATATTTGATCCAGATTATTAATAAATTTTTTAAGAGACCACCTTCTTTTTGAAAAAAAATTTATACAAAATAATGTTTTATAGAGCAATCTGAACCACTGGTGACTAGGACTCATCTATTTATTAATCCATTTCTCCATAGGTTTTGAGAAATTTTTTTACAACTTTTATGTGAAAATAATGGGATCCAAAAACTTTTGAAAATCTTGAATCTTGAAAAAAACTATAACTCTGCGACTCATTCATTTTTTGACATTTCCTTATCATTTCATTTGGATCCTCGGTAGTTTCACATATTTATTCTTCTGGATTCAACATTATCCATATTTCACATAGGATCACAGTTTTCATACGGAATAAACCTCTATTTCCTCTATTCAAACTGGCTGACCTGAATTGCAGAAATTAACAGCGACCAAAATTCAAAGTCCCTTTGGGGTTAGGCCCCACAGTAGAACATAATGTTAGGAAACGAATATTTGTTTTGAAAAACTCGATTGAAATCGCTCGATCAACTCTGAATACCCTACAAACAACACAGTTTTTTTCAGTTCTCATGGCTTCATGGACTGATCCCTCTCGTCAGTATCTGATCACTTCAATCAGGAATAGGCCGGTAATATGGGACAAATCTTATTTCTCAGATAACAACTACAAAAGTCTCAAGGTAAGGAAATTGGATGAGATACAGTAACCACACTGGGTTACTGTACTTTTGAAATTGATCTAGTCTGTACACAATCTTTTCAGCGTGACGCTTTCATGCAGGTAACCGCTGCTCTCAACGCGAAATTTCCGAGCAACTTCAACTGGGAGGATGTCCGTTCGCAGTGGAAAAACCTCAAAGACACATTCGTCCGAAAACTTCGATGGGTTCACGAAGGAAAGTATTTGGAGGATCAGATGAAAGAACCCACTTGGAAATTCTATCGGCAACTCACATTTTTGAATGAAAAGGAGGCGAAACGACTGGATGCGTGTGAGCACACTTATGAGTTGGAACCAGCACCATCTGATGGTCGCGTCCAGCGAAAGTAATAGTTTTGAGATTTATGAAATTCTGTTAATTTGTTTATTCAGAAAACGTGGCCACTATGAAGCCGGATCCAGTCAAGATCAAATGCTTTCATTATTCAACGCTTCACCGGATGATGATGATCATGAAAAGTTAGAATCATCTGGAATTATGATGACACCTCCTCGTGGAGTGAAGAGAAGAATGAGTATGAGGTATAGTCCAACTAACAGTAACAATGGATCGTCAAGTGATGGAGTGGAGGATGAGGAAGAGGATGATGAGGATTGTGAACCGGGTGCCAAGAAGGTGAGGCTAATAAATTTTATGTGGCAATCTAATTGAAACTAACTGCTTCAAAAAATAACATTTTGTGTAATGAAAGCTCAAAAACTATTCATAGACAGTTCAATATTTATTCATAATTATCCTACCGTACTTACACTAACAGAGGTTCCCTTGGTCCACGTGTTTGAGACGTCATATCTCGGTTCCTAGTCGAGATACAAAAAATATGTGAACTAAAAACTTGTTCTTGAAGCATTTTTACATATTTCACCAGTTGACAACTTTTTACTATCTCATCTGGGAACCAAGATATGATCTTGCCAAACCGATGACACCGGGGTCAACTCTATTAGGGTGTTTACGGTAGTTTTGGTTCATTGAACATTATTCGAAAGAAAAAATTACTAACCTGCGTCTTCTTCCGCTTACCCCAACTTTTTCAGTCATTTTATGTTGAATATGAAAGTTTCAAGCCCCACCGCCGTCAATCACCGAATCACATGATGCCACCTGCGGCTACTCAGTCCCCGATTCAACAGGACGAGTTTGATCATTTCGGTGCAATGGTTGCGGCCACTTTAAGAAGGTAAAACTATTTTGTTAACCTTACTTTTCTCATAAAACATTTCACAGGATATCTATTGAGCAAAACCATCCGACGGCTCTTCGTGTCCAGCGACGACTTTATGATGCACTCTTCGCCGAGGAACAATAGTTGCCATTCTGTGTTTTTTATAATTTTCAAATTCTCTCTTTTATCACTGTGATTTGATCCCATGAATTCTAAAATTGTCATTTTTTCTTGTTCTGTACCGAAAATTAAATTCTTTGTTTTTTATTGGCTCTGAACATTTCGTATTTTTTCCGGTGACTCTTCCCCGTTCATATCGTTCATTCTGAAACTAATCATTCAGAGAAATTCAATTTTCATTTCAGCCATGGAGAAGGAGAAAGGTAAATCGAAAAAAATATGGCTACCGCCCATAGAAAAGTCACTTGTGGACTTTGGAGGCCAGGCTCAACCATTGTGGGTCGTTCGGGAGTCATCTGATATTGGGGAGCATGAAATGGTAAGTTTTCAAATGGGTCTAACCCAGTTATTTTGATGTTTTCAGGAGGAGTTCCGGATTCTCAAGGAAAAAGTGAATGGGAAGCACGGCACGGAATTCAACAGTAAGTTCCAGGGAAACCGAGCAGATGAATATGATCGTTGAGTCTTGAATGATTAGGAATAGTCTGTGAAGCCTATACTATTAGTACCGAATGTTCAGAGCAATATATTGCGGTTGTCTTTTAAGTTATCAAAAATTTTTCAACTGATAAAATAATGTTTTTTGTTTCACATTTTTTTTAGTTGACCATTTTTGATAGCTAAAAGAGCAATGCTGCTTCGAAAATGACTGAAAAAAACCCAAAAATCTGAGGAGCCTCAAAATTCATCCTATTTTCTGAATTTTCAGCAGATGAAGTCATCAGAAAATGGTTGGAGTTCCGACTCCTGTTCGACATAAAATTCGCAATGAATGGCTACACGATGGAAGACCGTGGAGTAAGCATTTTCGTTTGAGATTTTTAGCTTTTCCGCAGCCGTTTTTCAAAATTTAAGGAAATATTCCGTTTTCAGCACCACATCCGACGGGATGGAAGCCTGAAAGATGATCTCAACGAAAGTTGGGTCCTATTCAAATCCCTCGGCTACCTCGCCGACCCGGATGCAAAGCTGAAAAGACGGCCGAGAAATAATAATTTTCGGCACACGGAAACATAACCTACGTTGATTCTTCTGCAATCTAACAAGGAGTTTTTTTTTGTTTTTTTCATTCACTGATCTCTTTTTTTTCTGTAATTTATATTTTTTTGAATCATAATCATGACATCCCAAATAAAATATTTTTGTATCAAAGAAAGTTATCTACTAGCAACTGAAGAGGACACAACCATAGCAATTGGTGAACTGGATACTGTAGTTTTTCGTTTGTATTTTCCGAACATTGGATGCGTCATGTAGAATGCCCATGGTTCGAATACGGTTGCAGTGTCTATGCCGATGGGACGGATCGATAAAATGTACCCGATGAGAGATTGGTTACGAAGAGCCAGAACCTGAAAATTTATTTTGATCCAAAAGCTCAAGTTCGAAAAATGTCACCAGACATTTTTTTTTCTAGCACGGTTTCCGATTTTTCTAGGCTACACAGCTACAAAAGACGCGTAGTATCTAGCCTATGTGACTGATCTCACACTCTGATTTTTCCAGTCGAATTGACTTTGAAAAGAAGCACAAAAAGTGTAAAAACTCACGGCAATGATCCCGTTGATCAAGAATGGCACGAAAAGTGAGGCCATGGTGATAGTCAGCGACAACTCAGCCTTATAAGTTTTTGTCTTGTTTCGGTTTAATGATCTGGAAGTGGTTGGTTCTTTTGAAGGACTCATTGAAAGAGTAAAACTCACTTTTTGTAAAACAAAATGTGACGGACCTTGACCAGCATGCAAATGTTAATGGAAAATGTGAAAAGAGTACAGAAAAACGAGGTGATCAGATGAATGTACTCGTTGATAGCCTGGAATCTTTTTACTTGATTTTCAGAATTCCAGAATCCTCCTACCACTTTGAGATCCAATGTGAACATGACTGCACCCATTGGGTATGGGGCTGTTAGTTGAGTACAGTGTCCAACAGCTGGAACCATGAACCAGGTGAAACAGCAGGGGAGGAGTACGGTAAATGGTAAGGAAAACTTCATGAAACGAGCGCAGAGCTGAAAAAAAATGCCTATGACAATGAATCCAGAAAAAAAATCACCTCATTATGATTTTTTGGAAAGAACACAATTATTGCGCGGTTCGCGCAAAAGATCACAGGAAACAGCATGGAGAGGTAGCTGGAAATAAAGGCAAGAAGATAAGGCATTTTGAGTAGTTGATTGGGTTCAGTTTGAGCAAGAATAGAAGTCCAAACACCGGTTGCTGGGATGCGAAGGACCAGGAAGTCGGTGATAATATAGGAGAAATTCTGGAAATTTAAAAACATTGGGGTTTCAAGAAGAAAGTGAAGAAGTATAATTCAGAAAAGCCAGTTATGACTGAACTACCATAGGAGCCAGCTCAAAAGAGAAAAGAAAATCATAGTTGTCTAAGAAAATCATAGTTGCAGTCCGTCCATCTACCCTTTCTACAAATTGAATCGTTTTAGGTGTCCCTGAATTCAACAACTTGAACTTTTGACAAGGATTTTTTTCTCCCATGAGTTAGAAATTTTCTATGAGTTGGCGCTCTAAAAGTATATGCTTCTGTAAGTGGATTCTGAAATTTCCAGCCCTCAGTGGAGCCGGAGAGTCTGGAAATTTTTATCTGAATGTCTGGCCCCTTCATTTAGAATGCACTTTTGAGTTGGCGGATTCAGATTAAGATTTATAGACTTTCAGGTCCCAGTGAGAGCTGGAAATTCCAGAATCCACTCACAGGAGCAACTACACTACTTTCAGATCACTAATTTATAGAAAATTCCTAACACAATACTGTAACTGCTTCAAAAAAGCTAGACTTACCCCAAGCTGCATCAACAGAAACGATAGGAATAGGTGTCCTTGAATGGATACTGTTGTGAGCCGACTAGAATCATAGAATATTTTAGCCATCTTCCCCACAATAAAAAACGTAGGAATCATATAAAATGGGCCGATGAGTGCTGTGAACAACGGGAAAGACATGCTAGTCCATTGGAATTCGTAGGCAATGTACTCGGAACGATTGTAAATATCCATTCTGAAAAATAACTTTTCAAAAAGTGAAGCCGGAACTACAAAGATTATCTCTTTTATATATGTATTATTAGACCGAAACGTGCATATTTTCGCATGACAGGATATTCTGAAAATTGATACAAAAAAATTGATAACTCACCCATACATCGGTCGTTCTCTCATCTTTCATACTAGAGAGATGTCACGGTTTCTTGACTTTTTTTTTTGGAAAGATGGGATTCTGAAAATACGAGGTTGAGTCATGAGAAATTGGAAGAAGAATACGGAAGAGCTAGGTCATGATGAGTTACAATCAAAGACAGTTTCAGTTCAAAAATTTTCGTGGACTGGAACCCCAAAAGATTTAATTTACAAAGTAACGTTTTTCTGGCATGAGCTAGGAGTTTTCTATGAATTGGTAGTCTGAAAGTAGATGCTCCTGTAAGTGAATTCTGGAGTTTCCAGCCCTCACTGGAGTCTGAGAGTCTGGAAATCTTAATCTGAAATCGCCATGTAACTAGACGGGGACATATATTTAGATTAGGATTTCCAGACTCTCAGGCTCCAGTGAGGGCTGAAAATTTGAGAATCCACGAAATTTCAGAATCCACAGGGGCATCTACTTTCAGACCACCAGTTTATAGAAATTTCCTAACCCATATGAAAAAAACCCTTGTTAGGAGTTGTCACGTACACTCTCGAAATCCAAAAAATCCAGAATGTCCTCTTCTTGTCTATACTACTTTCCCTTGAAGACGACACAGGAAGACGGTAATTAGAATGAAGAGAAGAAGCGTGGGAGTCCACTGATGACGCTGCCTTTCCTTCGGATTCAAAAGAACAAGTATATGCAAAATTTTGTTAGACTATGAGTCGTGAAAAGGAAGGACTTCCTGTAAAAACTCATAA
>GL379796.1:1512363-1523138 GCA_000143925.2 Caenorhabditis brenneri | reverse complement strand
GAGAGGTACTGGTACCTCATACCATAGTCTCAATTTTCCGGTTTGTTCGATGAACTGGCTGACTAGTCCTTCAGGTTCTCTGCCTAAAGAATTTGCATACCAGATGTGTTCGTTATCCATGATGATCAATCTCCAATGTTCTCCTTCACAAATAGGAAAGAAGTATTTCTTGGCTCCTTTCAGAAGATCAAGAACATACCCGATACCATAGATTTTGTACGCAGACCAGACTAATGAGTCCAGTACTTTGTAGTCCATCTCCTTTTCAATTAAGGAGCCCATATAGATATCAATAACTTCTCCAGTTAGCCATGCCTCTCTTGTAGTCTCGTGATCGAGACACCATGTGTTAAACCTGCACCAGCGATGCTGAGTTCGGTTTTCCACAACCGTGTTGGCACGTGGAGGTTCAGTGATTTCAGTGTTTGACACTTCCATGTCAGGTTCAATGTTTTTAGTTTGTTCCTTCTGCAGGATACTACTATTCCATGCTTCAGATAGACTAACTTGCTTCCCTTGAGCCAAGCTAGATCTCCTTTTCTGTGTCCGTAGTCTATCTGCCTTCATGGCTTTGTCCCGTTCTGCTTTCACTCTTTGAGCAGTCGTCAAAACCATTTCAGCTTTCGATTCGACCAGAGGAGCCAAACTCCTTCTAGCCTTCTTTTTGTCAGTGTTTTCTGAGATTTTCGAAAGTCGAGGTTTCCCTGTGTTCACCTCCTCTTCCCTTTTCTCATCTTTCTTCTGTACCGATTCTTTCAATGCACTGAGCAGTTTGGTAACTGTTCGTGTCTGTATTTTCTCTTCCAATTCCAAAATCTTTTCCGGAGTCTTTTGCGATATGACTTTCGGTGCGATCTTTGGCGCTGGTAGAGACGGTGCCTGTTCTTGAAGCTTAGCAGCCGCTTTCTTAGCAGTGCTTTCTTGCTTCTTTATTCGATTTTCAACTTTAATGCCATGTTGTTTAGACATATGTGGTGTGATCCATTTGGTCGCCCTCTGGCCGTACCCTGGTGCATCTTCACCACATATGCTGCATTTATATGTCCATTCAATTTTCATTCCATGTTTTCCAGTGAAATGTCTTTTCAAGTACCTAAGGTCTTCGGATCCGAATCCAGCCCTCGACTTGGCATGACAATCTTTCACAAAGCATCCATATAAATCATCAGTTGGAACCTTCACCCTGCAGACGTCTAATCCGTCTATCTTTGTCGGTACCAAATTGATGATTTTCCGTTCAATTGTTTCTGTCATAGATCCATCAATGTCACCTCCACCTCTCACTATATGTGAAGGAGATGTTCTGTCGGTAATGAGATAAGATCTCACGGGATTAACAACCCATCGTTCATCCTCTGTGAACTTGGGGTCAACACCGCAGCCTCTACCCTCTGTGTGTGTATTCTCTGTAGAGAGAAAACCGATCGATAATACAACAGACTCTGCTACAGCACCCCATAGGTCAACTTCCGTAACCTCGGTGCCTTCACGTCGCCAATTGCATGAAGCCGATGTTAGATCAATAGTGAGATAAGAGTTTTCAGATCCAGCACCCAATTGCTCAACTTGTGTAAGCCCGGTACCTTCTCTTCCAACTCCGCACTCGGTCAATATGTTCTCTTTCGAAAACAGTTTCAATAGGTTATCAATGGGGTTCAATGCAGAATCCATCCCAACTACTGCATTAGCCACTGTGATATGACAACATTCCTCTGATAGGAAAGTTTCGATATCTGGACTAACACAAATAGAAGGGGGGAAACTGTGGAAAACAATGATACAGCTAGGACATAAAGTCGCTAGCCTTCCGTCAAATTCTAAATGTGCCCTCGCCTCATCAGTTGTTTCCTCGGTAGAGTGAAAGCCAGTCCTGGAAGGATACAGCGGTTTTACTGTTTCCAACACTGTACTGACAATCTCTCCAGCCAAGGATAACCCAGCTACGTTTCCAGCCACTGTGATATGACAACATCGGTTGAATGTTTCAATATCTGGACTGGTACTAGTAGAAGGGAAGGGACAACTGTGGGGAGGGGAAAGCCTCGACCTACTTACGACAGAGGACGAACGAGACAATGGCCCACTCAAGGTGGACCTCCCGTTCGTCTTATCTCTTTCGGCCGAGACCAAGAACGCACAATCAGAGGAGCACAAGGGCATCATGATTGGAAAACCAAGCTCGAACGTCACGCTTGGGTCATCCGGACAACCCTAATGTTTTCCGGCATCTGGTCTATCCTAGCTGCATTATTGGAAGTACCTGTGCAGACCTAGCAACATCTACGGTACCCTATGGCTATCTACACTACCCCTAAGGGGCAACTATGGCGCTCTCGAGACATAGGCGCTACACTGACAGAACGTAGGCTGTTTTAATTTCATCCACGCTACCCTAAGGGCATCTAGGCTACCCTAGAAGCAACTACTTTTATTGAGGACATCTGCACGACGGTCAGTTCTTATTGCTTATGTGTTAGGCCACCGTCAACTAACAGTGGAGTGTCCCCAGTGTCCCAGAGGAAGGTGTGACCCTTCACGAATCTTGCCTTTTCATTATGTTGTTTGACAGTTAGTGACAAGTGACAGGTTAATAGACTGACATCTTATTGAGAGGGATTATCGGACAGGTGATGATGAGTTCAAACGACTACACAATGGGATTAGCAGGACTAATAGTTTGTAGGAATGAACAAGTACATTGAGAAGAGGTTCTACGGTTTTGCAAGTCACAAAGAAACGTTTTAGTCATTCTAACTCTAAGACTTTATAATTCAGCCTACCTAGACGTACGGTACTGATCAAGGGTTTAATGTAAGCCACGCCCCTTTTAAGTCATGCCCTGTTTTGGTCTAAGCCGGACCCAGTTCAATTAGAGGAACCTAGTTATCGGTTTATAATTTTAAAATACTTACCATGAAGAATTCGAGCTTCTGCTTTTGCTCGGCGGTCAAGTTGCTGGTGGTGGAGCTAGATGACGACATCTTTGTTTTTATTTGGGGATACGGTAACACCGACGGGTACGAAGCTACGACAGATAGAGCTAAAAAGGTTGAAGGTACAGCGGGAAAAAGTAAAACAGGTTAACTTACTCTGAGTAGAAGGCAGTGAAGAAGTACGGGCAAAAGGTCGTATGAGGGTGATGTGGACAGGTAGAACGACGGGGCAGCAAGAAGAGGTTGAATGCAAACGACGACTGGTGGTGTTTGTCGAATGAAGACTGACTGACTGAGAGACTCCACTTCGACAGTGTTTGTACGCGCGACGCATCCGCAACGCAGCCTCCTTTCTCCTGGGCTCTGTCACGTCATCATTTTGTAAGGCGCGAGATGTTATCGGTCCTGGCAAACATTCTCGAACGTTCTTTTGTCTTCAGAGAACCCTAGCAATGTTCTATAGTGGTCGCAGTAGTCGTCACTACTGAGAGAAGGTCTTCATATTAGTTGATTGAAATGAGGTTGTAGGTGCGGGTAACTAAGATGAAACAGAGGGAGGTCGAGCTGATCAATACCGAAAGTGGGGGGTTGAAGAAAAAATATGTTTAACAGTGCACATTTATCCGTGTATTCAAGCATCTGTTCGTGTCGGGGTAAAGAAATTAACAAAAAAGCTACAAAAAAGTATAATGAGAAACACCAGGAGTGCCTTTAACACCGGAAACAGAATAGTGGATAACAACGTTACGGCAAACGCTAATTCAGTCTTCTATTCATAAAAAATCATCCTAGTTCTATAAAATATAGAGGGCATATACATGTGTGCCCCAATTACAAAAACTGTGCCCTGGACAATGACCGCCACACCTCGACCTGCCATAAAATACTGGTTTACTGAACTCAATAGAGTGTATAAAAGTAGGAAGAACGAAAAATATTTAATTTAATTGACGGTAAATAATACCATGGAAGATACGGAAGTAGGGAAGCTTTTGACTGAAATCTTCGGCATTGTGTGAGACTTTATTGAGGAAGGCAAATCAGTAAGCAATTTTTCAGAACTCCTGCCTCGTTCGATAGCAATGTCATGTAAGTAATCCTGATTATATATAGTTTTCCACAATAAGCATTTCAGGGCGAATGAGCTTGATAAACACTGCTACAAAACATGGGGTAAGGTTATTAGAATGCAAACAAATTTGACTTAGAACTGAATTAGCCAACTTATTGAAATGTCCCTTATTTTTAGATAAATGCAAAGGATTTCCACAACTTTTTTATAAGAAATGCGAAGAGTATCAATACCGTGATTGTTATGAAAAAATGGAGAAAGCGGTCCAAATTCATTGTGCACGGGACCAAAAATGTGAGTATTATTGAAAGCACAGGTTTCGATTTTTATGTTCAGCTCCCGCTTGTGGATGGTTAACTACAACTACCCAGGAGATCATAACCACCACCACTACAACCACTACAGTAGCCCCAACAACTCAAAAAAGTAACACGACAATGATTGTTGTTGGCTGTTTGATCGGAGGTCTTGTTTTGTTGGCTGTTCTGGGTGCACTTATCTGTTTGTGCCGTAAGAAAACCTCCCCGCCCGGAGTCGATGCTGCTGGCACCGCAGCAACTACCACGAAGGCAACGAAGAAACATAAGAAAAAGAAGGGGAAGAAGAATAGAAAGAAGAAGGGAAGAACTTCTTCCAGGACCCGTTCGGGAACAGGAACCAGAACCAGAGGTACCACAAACACCAATGGATCAGAATTCTCGGTCTGATTTACTGGCTTCTACTGGTTTATGTTTTTTATTCTGAACTTTACTTGCTTCTTTTCATTTGGATGTGGTTTCTAGTGTCAATAAATTAATTTGTATTTATTCCTTGTTTCAAAAGTGTTGAGTCACAGGCTGGTAGGGTACTCGGCACCAAACTAAACCCTAACAACATTTTTTTCATTTTCAAACATTATAAACTGACTATATTCCACATCCTACGGCGATTTCCTTATCTTAAACTAATTCGTGTAGAAAAAAATTTCCTATTCAGCCATCTCATCATTAAAAGCTCATGTAGAACTATACCGAATTGTTTCCTTGTGTCCATCTGTTACAGTAACTCGTGGTTGAGTACCTCACACTGCTTGATTGATAGACTTTAATACACAATAAGTTAATATGAAACAATGTCTAGACTATGAAAATGTATGCCTAGAATCGAGGCTTGTCAATAACCATTTCTTCCATTTCTTTTCATGAACCCTATCAGAATGATCAAAACATACTGATAAAAACTATGCATGAACCGGAAATTGGACGTCAGATCGGATGTTTCGGACTAATTATCATTAGAATTGTTATGGTCTAGCTATAAAAATTTGGTATATAAATATATTTTCAGAAGTTGTACATTTGAAAAGATGAGCATCACCGTTAAACTTTTAATCGAGTTACACACAGTTCTAAATATTCGGAGCATTGGATCTTGGCTGTCTCTAAAGTTATGAAAAATTTTTTTACTTTCTAGTTTACCACAATTAGAAATTTGCAAAAACCACCAAGGTATACTGCTCTGAACATGCTGTGCCAGGTGTACCTCTATTAAAGATCCTAGCTTTGAAAAATGTCATAGAAAAACCATCAATTTCCCATTTCCAGACACTTTTATCTCCTGAAAAGAATGTTGTTTTTTATTCAGTTTTATTCAATTTTATTCTAAATTTAATCTTATTGAAACACAGACACACATTCCTTCTTCTTTTTTTCACCACTATCATCAAACTCTTCTCTTCCGCTTCACCTATCTTCTTGAGTGTTTTTTCTCCATTCTAGGTGTCACTGAGTGGGGCAAAGAAAATTTTATTTCATTTTCTTTGGTCTTCTCGTTTTTTTTAGTTTTTTCAGGTCATGAGAAATGGGGTTTGGGTAGTTTTTTGGGTTCATTTTCCTCATTTTATGTTGTTTCCCGTGACTCATAGCCAAATGTTTCATTCTCATTATCTTTCTTTTTTTTGTAAATCCTATGCTCCCGGAAATGGAAAACAGAGATCTGTGGATTAACATCTTCTTCTGAATTGCGAATCCCAAAATGTTGTGTGCGTAATAGAGGTAGATGAATAAAACAGACAAGACAACTGGACAAGACAGAAGGGATTAGGTAAAATGACATCTGATGGATTATGAGTAGTTGTAGTAGTAAATGGCAAAATGTCGAGGATTTTTTTTCGGATTTTTGATTTTTCTTAGTTTTCTACTTTGAACATTTGTACTTTGGTCTGTTTGGAACCTGAAAAAAATCAGAATTGAGTTCTGGTCAGCCCAGGATATGACTGGCAGATTGCTCAGAGAAATGGGCAACCTCGAGAACTTTCCTGAATATAGGCAAGCTGCCCAAAAGCTGCACAATCATCACTTTCTATTTCTGGAGCCGCCCATTTCGTTACGTTGCCACTATCTGCCCATTACTTGCTCTCAATCTTTCCAGTAGCTGCCCAAGGGCGAATTCCAACCGACACGCCTTCCTTAGGTCTGTAGCGCATTTGGTAGCGCACCTGCTGATCTATCACACTGCCCCTAGGCTCAAACTCACTGAAACTTTCATTTTTAAGATCCCACCCTCTTAGGCATCTCCAGTAAAAAACAAAATGAATGAAAGCTCGCAAAAATATGTTTACAAAGCTCCATCAATTCATTTAGAGTGATGGGGTGGATGTGAACGCGGGGTAAATAAATTCAAGAGTGTGTTAAGTAAACAAATTGAGCAAAAAACATATGGGGAAAACACTCTTGAGTGGGTTGAATTTTTTCTAGAAATTGAAAATTAAAGATTTTCGTCTCAAAAATTTGAACTTGGAAGGTTTTGACTCGAGTCTTGTGACTTCAATCATTTTTTCTGGAGTTAGGTACTAGTAGCTTTTCGGACCTTCTTGAATTTATTTGGACTGCTTCCAAAGAATTCTAAAAATCCCAACTTTTGATTTCCGAGGTATCGAGTAACCAGCGTACACCACGGTACTTATCTGGTTCAACAAATCATGTCTAGGATTAATTTTTTTGTGAGTAAAATTTCACAAAAAAAACTTGAGGATTACGTTCAAATCCCTTTCTTCTGACACTGACTTTTACTTCTTTTCTTCAGGCGGATAAAAAAAACAAAAGTATTTGAAGTTTCCAGTGAACTTTAAGTTTTGCACGTTTCTAAAGAAGAAAGTTGTGATACCCTGGTCCAGAAAAATCCAAAAAAATGGTTTCATTTTTCGTAATGACACAATTTCGGATTTACAAAGGGTTTGGAGGTTTTTTTTTAGCTCGATTCTGACACTCCCAGGGTCCGACCCTGAGAAAACAGCAAAAAATTTTGATCCCAAGTGGGATCGATCCCGTGACCTTCAGAATGGTAAGTGACCTAAAATTTTCCACTGAACCATTACGACAGCATCATTTGAAATTACTCGAATTCTGGATTTTCAAGAGTTTTCAGGAAATGTTCAGCTCATTTTTGACACTCCCAGGGTCCCAATTCTTCATTTTCCTACCCTAAGAAAAAAACCAAAAATTTTGACCCCAAGTGGGTTCGAACCCCAGATCTTTTGATTTGTAGTTCAATAGAAAAATCCCACGGAGCCATTTGGACACTTTTTTTGAAAAACATCAAATGCACGTTTTTCAGGGTGAAAAGGAGGTTTCTGATCATTTTTTCGAGATTTTGAGGCTCCAAAATCTTTTTTTTTCTCTTTCTCACTAAAAACCTTAAATTTTCTTTCATTTTCAATCCCCCTTCTTGACCTCCCTATCCCCTCCCCGGGACCCTATTTCTCCTTATTTTCTCTTCTTTTTGTTGTTTTTCTTCAGACACCCTCCTCCACATTCACCTCCTTCCTTCCCCCTCTCTCTGTTACCTTTCAATTAATTCTGCTCACTGAACCCTTATTTTCTTCGAATTTTCAAATTTCAGAAATGGAAAAATGACATATTTTTCCACTATATTTGTGCCCTTTTTTCCAATTCATGTATATATTTTTGTTGTTGTTTTTGGAGCGAGTGACCAGTCTGAAGGGCGAATTGATGAAGGAGAAGGCATTAGGGTTTGCAAGGCGAGAAGGACAGAAAAGGGGCGGAGCTGGAAGGAGAAGATCAAATTTTGAAAACGTTGAAATATTCTAGACAGAAAATTGGAGCTCAGAGTGAGTTCAAGTCGATCAATCTGATAGTATGATTAGTTAAAGTTCAAATTTTGTTTTTGATTTTCGCTTTTTTCAGAATTTTCGAATTTTGAATGGTTTTCAAGCAATCTTCGAATGGATTTCACATCGAAAACAAAAAAAAAATCAAAAACATGGTTATTTGTGGTCTCGGAAGGGTTTGAGCTCAAAAATCTCATTTTCCTGCCTTGAGGAAAGAATCAAAAAGTATTGACCCCGTGGGATTGGGTTCGAATCCGGGGGGACCATGGTTATGGGGACCCAAGAAATCCCGCTGATTGATCCATTTAGATTTTAATGGTTTTGGCCGGGGTTGAGTGCATTTTTGGCACCACCGGAGCTTGAATACTCATTTTTTATATCCTCAAGAAAAAACCAAAAATAGTTGACCAAGGGGAGGTTCGAACCCAGGCCTTCCAATTGTCAGCTGACTCGGAAAAACGCACTGATCTAGTTGGAACACTTTTTAGGTGAAATAATCGAAAACAGAGTTTTCATGGACTATGAAGATTTTGGTAGTGAGCCATCTGGACACTTTTCGGAAAATGTTCAACATCATAGTTTCCAGTGAATGTAACGAATGCAAGAAAAGGCCAAAAACGTGTTTCTGCAGTTTAAATTGAGCCAATTTGGGCTCTAGATTCGTTGAGCTATTGAGTCACTTCTGTAAAGTTGAGCCAATTTAAGACACAAACATGGGGAAATTTCCGAAATGTAGGGGTTTTTTCCTGTGTTCTGATATATTTTAGCTTTATTCGGAATGCTCTAACCCGCATTTTCAGTGATTTTCAGCATATTTTTCATCTCGTTTTCCATCGTTTTTCCTTTATTTGTATTCAGGAGCTATTGACTTGCCCCTTTGACCTCTATTTCTCCCGGACCTTTGACCATTATCGAGTAGCCATAGACTGGAAACAAATTGAAAAAAAAAATGTTTTTGTTGCAATTGAAACATGTCTCTCTAGCCAGAATGCAATCCACAAATGTCACCGGGAGACTGAAGTTTCTCTTTTTTTTTTTCAATTTTTTACATTTTATTTTCCACCTGTCCACAGAAATTCATGAAGTCTGTTACCTAGAAAATATGATGCCTGAAATCCTCAGATATTCTAGGATCCTACTCTTTAATCTATCGATCACCATTTTGCTTCCACGACATGACACTTACACCAAAAATAGACGTTTCTTTTTCCGTACAATACCTTCCTTAATCCCTACCTTTTCTTCGTTTTCTTTTTTCCCAAAATGTCCATTGACGTCGTCTTGCTCCGGTGACATTTCACTCCACTCGTCACCAAAGAAATTTTGCAGAAATGGTTGAAAGGAAAGGTGGTAATCTTTTTGTTGTTAGTGAATGAGAGTGACCGAGAGTAATATTTAACACCTGGAATTATAGGAATTGATTGGAAATTGAAATATTGGTTTTCTAGGGTCTAGGCATCAGAAATTGGAATTCGAAAAGCTGTCGCGTTGAAGTTTTGTTGGTGAATTGGGAGTTTTGTTGATACATCTGCTGCCTCGGAACCCGGGATAAGTCGTACAGGTTGCCAAAACCGTTACTGGATGTCTGGGCTGCCATTGACCGCTACTAGCTCGTCATATCGCAGCTACTGAATAAACCAAAAGAGCGCTACCAACTGTACTCTGTGAAAATCACTGACTGCTCCTTGTGAACGTTACTTACTCGGTACGTGTCATTCACAACTTGGCTCTGAGACCGTAACCGATTGCTCCATATACTTTGTTTGGTTGAAGACTAGGTTCCGTGATCGTTCCCACCTTCCCAAGCTGCCACAACTATTTCACGTTCAAGGTTTCGTCATTTTTTGTTTCATACAAGACCGCCGCGCTTTCGGCGCTTCAGTCTTGTTTTGTTCGCCGCTTCGCGGCTTCGCCGCTCACTATTCCGGAGAAGGTCACGGTAATTTTCTGAATCCGTGAATCTTTTGATGCCGAGAATGACAAATATATATATTTACACACAGACGTCACTTCATTTTTTATATATAAGAATGATTCTTCCAGTTCTTCAGGAACTTATAAAGATTTTGTTACCTTGAGGTCACACCCCTTCTCAAGAGATTGCTTCTTCATGCTGTGTCTTAAAGGAGGACTGAAGTCACATTTTTTGCATTGTTTTTATTTATTATTCCGGTTTATTTGCTTTTTCTAGGAACATTTTCCTCTTGGAGCTTATGTCAAAAATCGCTCTGAAACGATATACACAGCCCCCAAGTAAGTGGAGTCTCCTCGACTCCGAGAGGAGTACAAGGCGCCAATCGAAGCGATTTCAAATATTTTATTTTATTTTTGCTCGTTTTTCATCTTTTTTCAGTATTTTATCGATAATTCCTTTTGTTTTTAATGGCATTGATATTCCTGGAAAGGCCTATATGTACGTTCTATGTCTCAAAATTTCCAACAAAATTAATATTTACTACCACAGATTTTGGCTGGTAGTTGCGGAACAAATTATCTGTTTTAAGGTTTCTCGGGACGACTTACTCTTTTTTTTGCAATAGCTTGGCCATCTAAAACATTTCCATCTGTAAACATGTAACTCATAAATTCCGAACTCGATCAACGAAATGGTGAGACCATACAATGAGGAAAACCAAAACTTGCGGAACTTTCGCTTACAACT
>GL379796.1:1487044-1500084 GCA_000143925.2 Caenorhabditis brenneri | reverse complement strand
AGTTTCACCTTTGCAAAACGCATTACCTCCCTCGTGTACTCCTCATGGGAAAAAGGGAATTCTTGTTCTTCGCAGCTGTATATCTCGTTTCAGAGTGATTTTCGACATATGCGTCAAGAGGTTCAGCATGTTCTAATTTATCAGAAATAACAATCAGAAATAAAAAAAATGTGACTTTCATTCCTCCTTTAAAGGAGGGCGGAACTCAAAAAAATAATTTCTCTGGAAATTTGACATTAGATACCTCTGGGGGGTTTGAACCTAGGGGTCATTTGGCAGAACACCAAAAGCGTTACCGACTGCGCTACGCGGCCCGGAAAGCGCGCCGACTCTCTTTGCCTATATACGCCGGGGCCTTTTTTAGTCTCAATACGAGTCTCAATACAACGAGAGTTCCCACCTCCTTTAATGAAAAAGAAATAGCGCTTGCAACGAGGGGGTCGCAATGGGGCGCGATATGACCTGTTGTATTTTCCTGATAAAACAGGTATCTCCTTTTTTCTCCACTTTTCCGTTTCTCGTACTTCAACTAAGGTTCACCAGCTACCAGCCCTTTGTTTTTCTGAAAACGAGCATTCAAGAACTTCCAAAATATGTTGAAAAATAATTCCCTGACCATTTTTTACCCCCAGAATCCAGTACAGAATCAGTGCAAAAAGTCCAAGAAAAAAAGCAAAAAGTGTGGAGGGAAAAGGAAGAATGGATGAATAGGTTCACCGTCACTTCCTGTTATTTTCTTTCCTAGTCCTTCTTTTTATTTTTCTATATTCTCTTGATCAAAAATTGATCTGGAATTTTGTGGTCTAGCTTCAAAAGTCTAGTTAGTTATTCACGGCTGCAGAGTCATTATTTTTTGAGTACAAAAAAAAATGAATTCCTGCAAATTTTTTGTGCAAACTCTTTGTTCTGGAAGAATAATCTGTCTAGAAAAAATCAGAAGAAGGGTAACTTTTTTTGTACTTTGCACTTGGTGAAACTAGAGTTTATGCTAATCATTATTCATTTTTATTTGAATAATTTAATTCAATGTGTGTGAGATTTTCCAAGAAAAATGTGTGATTTTTTTCCACTTTTTTCAAGGAATTTGTGCATTTTTTTATCTCGATCTTTACACAAAACAAGTGGATTTTCCAACCTGTTTTCCCTTAGACACCCTTACAAAAATCCAGGACCTGTTTTCATCCGTGGGTGGTATTTTGACAATTTTTGGCATTCGAAAAATTTGGGGTCATAAAAATTTTTTCGAGAAAAATTAAGATGGAAATTTTTTTCTCTCATTTTTTCTAGGAGAATTGTGGCCCACCCGAATAATTTTAATAGCGTGGAGGGTTACCCAAAAAACAAAACACATGAAAGAAGGAGCATGTGATGGACACTGGGGGTGGGTCCTGGAAAATAGATACTTCTTGAAAAATGACAGGACCGAGCGTCTCAAAACATGTTTTATAGATTTTTTTTTTCAAATACCGAAAAATCAGAACAAATTTGATTACAAGGGGGTTCGAACCCCTAACCTCTTGATCCATAGTTCAACAAAAATCCCACTGGGCCATTTGTATACTCTTTTTGGAAATTGCTCAAAAACACCGTTTTCGGAACTTTAGTAGTGCAAATGAGCTCATTTTTCACAGTCTCCTAGCTCAGAAAATCTCAGTGAAAAAAAGAAAAAATATTTGACCTCTGGGGGATTTGAACCCCTGACGTCCAGATTGTTAGGTGACCCGAAATATCCCACTGAGCCATTTTGCTCCATTTTTTGGAAATTGCTCAAAAACATATTGTTCTGACTTTTTTCTATGCTTTGAAGTGCGCTGAGCTCATTTTTCAACATTTTCAGTGCTATCAACTCAGGTTATTCGGATTTTTTTAACAATCTCAGTCAGTTTAGCCAGCTCTAATGCTTTACTGCTGAGCTATGATTTCGGGATCTTTGAATGTGTGCTCTTTTCTTTCTCTGTACTCTCTATGCTCTCTTTCTTTCTTCTGAAAAAGAAATCCTCATCCTTATTCCTATTAGATTCAATGCAGTTCCGAGAAATTTCATTTTTTAAAAAGGCTTCCATTCTTAGGGTCTTCTTCATGTTCATTCATGTTTTTCAATCCCGTTTCCTCATTTTTTTTTTGAATTTTAGGCTAGATTTGACAAGTCTCAGTCAGAGTTCCAGCTTTTTATGGCCTTTTGTATAACTGAATATGACGTATTTTTTGATTTTGTATTCCCTGAAAACTCAAAAAATGTGATTAGGACGCTCCAAAACCTGTGAGTAGCATCGGAAACCCAGATTTGAGCATTTTCCGAAAAAAAATGTTAAAATGGCTCAGTGGGCTTTCCAGGGGCACCTACAATTCTTAAGACCCGGGTTCGAACCCACACGGGTCGATCCTTTTTTGTTTTTTTTCTTTTAGTGGGGAAATTTTCTAGAAGTCCGTAATAGCCCGTAAAACCTCTGATTAGCTCTGAAAATCTGTGTTTTCAAGGATTCTCCCAAAAGGTGTCTGGTGTTGTGAGTGGCTCTAGTGTAGAGGGGTTCAAACCTCTCGGGGACCAATTTTTTCGTTTTTTCCATTTCCTAGCATCCCTAACACAAACCCCTCGACCCCCACTTCATTCCCCGAAAAAAAATTATTTTCTGAGAGAAAAACCAACAAGAGAGAGAGGGGATGCTTAGTCACCAGGCCCATCTGAAAATGTCAATTTTCCTCAATTTTTCTCCTCTCCATGAGTCCGGGGTCCACAATTTTTTTATTCAGAAGGCATTCCCGAAAAAATAACATACGAAAAACAAAAAAGAGGGGGGGGGGGGACAGGAAGAAAAATGGAATATGTATCCATCTCTATTATCCTAATTTTTTCTTGAGAAGGAAGCTTCTTTGGGAGACATTTTTTCTTCAGGCTGAAAAGAATTTTCTGTTGTTCACACAGAGTAATGACGTTGTGTTTGCGGGGTGGTATGAAAATATAAGAAGCGCTCTGTTTGAGATTTTTTTATTCTCGAGCGAAATTTCGCAAAAATCAATTAAATGGTAATTTATTGATTCTCAAAATGTGTTCAGTCCATCAAAATGGCTCTCCAAAGATCCATTAATGTTTTGGATGAGCGTAAAAAATTCTGACCCCTGGCGAGGTTGAAGCCTGATCTCTAGATCAATTGATGATCTCAAAAATGGTACAGAGCCATTTTGCACACCTTTTTCGGAAGACAGTCTAAACCAGGCTTTCAAGGGGTTTTGGAAAATTCAGAGCTCATAATTGAAACTTTAGAAGCTCAGAAATGTCATGTTTCCGCTTAATCCCACTGAACCATCCTAAATACTACTAATTGACGGTTTTGAGGGTTTTGGGCCTTAATTTAAAAGGTTTGGATACACCGTAGTTTTTGTGTGCAGGGTGGGTTCTGAATACTTTTTTCCTATGCATAAAAAGTCTACAAGAATTGTCATTTTCTAGTTTTGATTTGGTTTTTTTTCTGACCCCGAAAGTCCCACTGAGCCGTTTTTACACTATTTTTTTGCGATTGTGCTGAACCATTTCCGAGTCTTTTTTCATTTCCGAGTCTAAATTTACTTGGAAAGTCCATTTTATCCCCAGACAGTCAACTACACCACAAACTACAAATTTCAATGACGATAATGAATAGGCCACGTCACCCTTCTCTCCTCCTCCTCCTCCCCATTTTTTTATTCTGAGCAACTGGTTTCAGTCTTAATCCGTTTAGTCACTTATGTCTAGTTATCCCGGAGAGGCTATTGTGTTCGGGATGGGAATGCTCCTTTCCGTTTTCTGAGGATGTTTTAGCAGTTTTATATATGTTTTTGGGTATGAAAATTGGGATTTTGGAATTAGGCTCTCCATTTGGGCAAAATTTTGCCCGCACGCGCCCGCCCGGGCGGGTAATCGAATACTCGCTTTTACCCGTCCGCAATCTGTGCGTCGCGGTGTATGCGGACAAATCGCCATACTTCACGCGCAGGCAAATGAAAATTTTATATTAATTCTACATAAATACAATTATTTTTTACATGTTCTATTCAATTTGTTGCGAATTATTCTGAAGAAACAGCAACACTAAACCTATCTCAGCCTTCAAACATCAATTCGGTCCATAGGAGAGCTCATTCGCAACAGTTTTGTCGGATAAATTTTTTTCTGATGCGCTGGCATCGGAACTACTGATGTTTGACGAGTTTTGGCCTACTTGATGAAAATCTGAATGCTTTTATGTGTAATTTCAAAGAATGTCGTGAATTTTTTTATTTGTCTGCGCGTGAAGTATGGCGATTTGTCCGCATACACCGCGACGTGCAGATTGCGTACGGGTAAAAGCGGGTAAAGCGGGTAAAAGGTTACCCGGGCGGGCAACGGGCACCCGCAATTTTTCTACCCACGTGTAGAGCCTATTTGGAATATTGGGTGCAAAAAATCAGGATAATCCATCAAAAGTCGTATTTTTCATACAAAAATCATCCTGACCCTCTGAGCTCCCAGAAAAGTTCCCGAAAATATTTCACATTTTTTATTCCGAATATTTTGTTTTGCGTTCCCCTGATACTCCCTCCGAATTTCCGATTTCTTCAATATTTTGCAAATATTTTTCCTAACTTTTTTCACTTCCGTAATCGCCTGATGCTATGAATAATTGTGTTAGTTGGTTTGGCTCCTAAGAACTCTTGAGTTTTCGCTTTGGCTCGGAGATTCTTCGTGTATTTTTTTTTTGGAAGATTTTGATTCCAAACTCTAAAACTGATGAAAATTAGGCTCAGAACACTTCTAAACTCACCCAAACCAAAAAAATCCTGCCCGGTTTCAGAAAAGTGTAAGAATGGCTCAGTTGGATTTTTGATGATCTGTTCCAATCTGGAGGTCTGGGGTTCAAACCCACTTGGGGTGAAATTTTTTCATTTTTCTCTGAACACTTCAGAAATGAGCAAAAAATGCTTTAAAAAATATTAGAATTAGTCTTTGGACATTCAATTTGTTCTGAGCATCTTTACCTTTGAAAAACTTGATAAAACTTAAAGTTCTCTTAATTTTTTTGAAGCCAATCACAAAACTCCGCACCAAAAACAATCCAAATGAGCTTGTGATCCTGTAAATTTTCGAAAAAAAAAAGCAAAAAAACTTGAACCCAGGAAGGTTCGAGCCCTTGATATCCAGATTGGTAAAGGTCATCGAAAATCCCACTGAGCCATATCGACGGTTTTTTTTTTGAAAAACGCTCAAAAACACGATTTCTAGGTGTTTTTGAGGGTCCGGAATCACCCTGGGTGTAATTGATGCTCAAGTTTAACACCGAGGGAAAAAACAAAATATTTGACCACAAGAGGGTTCGAACCCCTGGCCCTCGGATTGGTAATGGCCATCGAAAATCCCACTGAGCCATTTGTACACTTTTTTCGAAAAATGTTCAAAATCATCGGATTTCAAAGTTTTAGTGGGTTCTAGAAAGTTCTAAACTCATTTTTGATCTTCTTGGGGCCTAGAAACCTTATTTTCAAGTGGAAACCCCTAGGTTGATCCCCAAACGGTCGCTGTTCACAAAAACAGGTTCAAAACTGGATTTTCTCAGTATTTTTCGGATATTCCCATTCAATTGTCCTATCCTCAGTACGTACATTCCACGTCACCGAGCCCTCTGGCTCTCCTCGATTTCCCTTCTCTCCATGGGTCCCCAGAACATCTTCCCATCGCTTAATTAAAGTATCTAGAAGGAGAGAGAAAAACGGAATAACAATGAATCCCCTCCCTCCCGTTTTTCATTTGTTCCAAGGAGAGAGCAAAACATAAAAATTCCAGGGAGGGGCTCACCTTTTTTTTTCTATTTTTATGACTTGTTTTTTGATCGGTTTTTCGACCGCCTCCCTGTAGGTGTCTGAGGTTTCTGAGCATTGAAACTAGAGGAAATGAACTCAAAATCATTGAAAACACTTGAAAATTGAGGTTTTGAGCAGTTTTAAGCATTTTTTGACAAAGTGTAAAAATGGCTCAGTGGGATTTTTGATGATCACTGCCAATCTGGAGGACATGTGTTCGAACCCGTCGGAGGTCGGACTTTTTTTTTTGATTTTTATAGGAAGCTCCTCAAAATGGTGTTTAGATGCTCAAAAACCATTTTCAACCGAAAAAAACACCGTTTTTCTCGGTTAATCTAGGTCAAACTCACCCAAATGAGGGTTTCCGCTGCATTCTAGGCTCTGAAAGTCTCAAAAATGAACTAAGACCCGTCCGAAACCTCCGGAAACCATGTTTCTGAGCATTTTCCATAAAAGCGTCCAAATGGCTCAGTGGGATTTCAGATGACCTCTTCCAATCTGAAGGACCGGGGTTCAATCCCACTAGGGGTCAAACTTTTTTGCTTTTTTTTCTCTATTTTCGGCAAACGAGATTTTCGAGCTCCGAAGAGTGACAAAAACGAGCTCAGACCATCCGAAACCTCCAAAAACAAGCTTCCAAGCAATAAAAGAAAACATCGTGCAATTGGCTCAGTGAAATTTTTGATGACGATTACCGATCTGGTGCCCCCGGGTTCGATCCCGCCCACGGTCAATGTTTTTTTGCTTTTTTCCAGTCACGGAAATCGAGATCTTGGAGCTCAGCGTAAAAAATAAGCTCAAAACTGTCCGAAACCCCCAAAAATCACGTTTCTGGTCACTTCCCAAAAACAGCGTCTAAATGGCTCAGTAGGATTTTCGTCGACCTCTACCAACCTGGAGGTCAAGGGTTCAATCCCTTCCGTGGCCAAACTTTTTTATATTTCTAACACTTGAAGTTTCATTCCTCAAAGTGCCTAATACTTGTTTTTCCCTGCAAGTTCATAATTTGCCCCCGGGTACATACTCACTGCAAAACGGCTTGGAGCAAAAAAATAAAACACAAAAAGTCATCAATAACATATTAATTATTTTTGCCTTTCATTCATATCTCCCTCTCCCAGTACACTTTTCTTCAGCAGTTCATCTAGTTTTTATGAATGTTTTTTGGCGGCGCCCATCACTAAAAAAATGTGGGCGGAGCCTATTTTATTCGTGGGGGCAAGAGAAGCCATCGAAAAACACACGTCAATTGAGGGTGGTGTGCCTTATTGATGAACACATTATGAGCTATTAAAAATAGTGAGAGAGTTCAATTTTGTGATTTTCAAAATTACTTTTTTTGCTTCTGAAACAGAGGGTCTTGGCTTAGAAACTGCTCAAAATGAGTTCAGGGCCCTTCGAAACCTAAAAACTCGCAAAAAACCGATGATTCTGAGCATTTTTCAAAAAAAGTGCACAAATGGCTCAGTGGGATTTTCAATGACCACTCTTCCAATCTGAGTACCCGGGTTCGAACCCATCTGGGGTCAAACTTTTTTTTCTTTTTTTTTAAATCGTTTTTCGAGCATTTCAGGCAATTTTTAAGTCTTCTCGAGCCTTTTCGAAACCGTCAAATATCGATTTTTCAGTTTTCCAAGAATCCCAGGTGTCCCTCCTGGACTTCTAGGTTGTTGTTCTTTTTACCCAATTCTTATTCAATTTTCCCAATTTTCTTCTTATTTTTCATAGAGAATCAAGAGTCACTCAAGGTGAAGAAATTGAGTAAAAAAAGTGTGAGATCTAGAAAATTGAATTATTTGTCAACACACCCAACATCAACTCCAGAACTTTTTTTGCTTTTTTTTCTGGGAAAAACAAGGGGTAACAATTTCTCATATACTTATTCTGAGCAATAAAATTTTGAAAAAAATATTACGAAAAAGTTTGACCCCTCGAGGGTTCGAACCCGAGACCCTCAGGTTGGTAGGACATCGGGAATCCCACTGAGCCATTTCTACGCTTTTTTTTCGAAAATTGTTGAAAAAAACGTGATTTTGGCGATTTTGGAGCACTTTTGAGCTCATTTTTGACAGTTCTAGAGTTCATAAGCTTCATTTTTCTTATCTGGGGAAAAATCAAAAAAATTTGACCCCAAGGGGGTTCGAACCCCTGACCTCCAGATTGGTAACGGTCATCGAAAATTGCACTGAGCCATTTGTACACTTTTTTTTCGAAAAATGTTCAAAATCTTTCGAAATGTAGGTTTTGCCTGCTTTTAAAGAGTTTTGTGCACAGTTTTGACACTTTTGAGCAAACTGGCTGGCTGCAACCTGGGCCATCCAAACCCAAAATCAATATTTTGACAAAACTTGTTTCTGAGCACTTTCAAACCATCTTAGAGGGATTTTCCAGAAAAAACCAAAAAAGTAAAAAAAAAAAAACAGCCCTCAGTGTGATTGAACCTCCAACCTCCAGATTGGTAAATGTCATCAAAAATCGCACTGAGCCACTTGTACACTTTTTTGGAAAATGCTCAAAAATACTATTTTACTCGATTTTAGTAGGTTTAGGATGGTCCTGAGCTCTTTTTTGACAGTTTCAAAGCACAAATCTCGTACTTCCTTGTTCCCAGTTACGTGCTCATCACCACTATACGAAACCTCATGATTTCCTGTTATTCCAGCCAGTAGACTGTACACATTTTCCAATTTCCTGTGCACATCTCGCGTTTTTTGTGTTTTTGGCATATTTTTTAATTTCCTTTCCACCAATTTTTATTACTTTTCGTCTTACAGATGTTCGAACAACAGGCTACCAATAACACCGATCAGCAGGTGAGTCACGAGTCACATGGAGAATAAGGGGCGGGGCTTGTAGGGTCCCGCCCCCAGCTAGCTCAGACTATCTATCTGAGACAGTGTCATTCATCTGAAAATGTTACAGCCGATGGAGCCGCCATCTCTGGAAATCATGCTTCTCCATCACCTGATGATCATTTTGATCACTCTCTTCGGGAATTCTCTTCTGATCTATGTGATTTTCAAGAACAATCAGGTCTTGAGACGGAAAAGGGTCACCCCGGTGCAGGTAGGTCAAAAATCTAGATGTTTTTCACCAGAAACTTCCAGATGCTAATGCTCCATATGTGCGCCGCCGACATCCTGTTCGCCCTGATCTCTGTGGGCCCAACCATGGCCATCACTGCTACCGTACCCTTCTTCTACGGGCCAAATTGGTTGTGCAAGTTCACCAAGTTCCTGCAGGTCATTCCGATGTACGCCTCGTCGTTTTTGTTGGTGGCCATCAGTGCGGATAGGTATCAGGTTAGTTTTTGGAAGGAGGTTGGGGTCTGGGGGAGCATGGGGAGAGCCTGAACGGAGCAAGCAAGTACGGTAGGTCAGTCATATAGAAGGAAGGACTTAGTTGTTAGATCTCGAGGTGCGAAAGTCCTCAGGTACTGGCGGTACGGTGTGCAGGGGTTTGGTGGGTCAGATCGCCAGACAGCTTACAGGCCAGTGACAGAGCTAGCGTGTGACTATCTAGTTGGGGGCGCAGCCACGTATCAAACTGGCTCCTCAGTTACATAGCGACCCAGCAACCTAAGTGACTTGGCCAGCAACCTAGCAACTCACCGACTGAGCTACCAAAAAACCCAGCTACTGAGCTAGCCAGGAAGGACCAAGCGAGCTAGAGGCTGACCTGAGCAGCTACCCGGCTATCTAGCGACTCAGCGTTACCTAGGTACCCAGTAAGCTGGGATAGGGTCTCTAGCAACCTAGCTATCCCGAAGAACCCTTCCTCCGGGCGCCTGACTAGCCATCACTATCCCAGCCTACCCCCTCACAATCCCATCATTCCAGGCCATCTGCCGTCCCCTTGCCTCAATGAAGTCGTCCGCCTACAATCGCCCAGCCCTTTACTCTGCCATCGCCTGGACCGCCGCTATCCTCTTCAGCACCCCGCAACTCTACCTCTTCGAAAAACGCGACGGAGACTGCAGTGAGAACTACACGGAAGCCTACCAATACCCACTCTACGTCTGCCTCTTCAACTCTGTCGTCTGGCTGTTGCCAAGTGCCATCGCCGGTTATCTCTACTTCTGTGTCTGTAAAGCGGTATGGAAGAGCACCTCGTTCAGCAGTTCATTGCGGAATAATATGAAACAGAAGATGGAGCATTTGAAGTTGACGGAGAAGAATGGTGGGATGCAGGCACATCACAAAGGAGCTACGATGCAATGCGTGGAGTTGGATCGTCGGAGGGTGCAGACCGTTAAGCTGACCTTGACAATAGTGGCGGCAAATTTTGTGCTTTGGGCTCCGTTCTGTATTACCTCTGTGATTGATGCCTTGTGGCCTTCTGCGATAAGTGAGTTTAGGTAGCAGAGACCTTTGAAGGCGCAGGTACCTCGAAAATTTTTTTTTCGAAACCCAGTCATGACTATACTTGTTCGAACCGTCTCAACGCCCTGATTCCCGCTATTCTAATGAAATTTCTTCCAGACTCCACATTCGCCACCTACATCATGTTCTTCGGTAACCTGAACTCTTGCATGAACCCGTGGCTCTGGTTCCATTTCAATCGGAAGCAACTCAAACGGGCGTGCCCTTGCCGCAAATCCTCGGAACCGCTGATCCAATCGTTAGTTTATGTACATGTGATGACCAGTGAGCACAGCGATTTCTGATTTTTCGTGCTTTTTTTATTCCTTGCTGATGGCCTAACTTGATTTTTCTAGGCCATCTTTACCCCACACCCTATGTCATTTTTTTCCATCCACACTTACTGATTTTTCTTTACTTTTTTTTCTGGTTTTTGTGTGATCTTTTCTATCTCTCCCATCCATTTGTGACGGTTACAGGAAGTGTGTTTTGTGGTAAAATGTCAAGTGATTCCGTTTTTTGAGAGTTGAGCCGTTTTCGCTCCTTTTTTTGGTTTTTGAGCTCCGAGACGGTGAAAAATGAGCTCAGAACCGTTAGAAACTCTAGAAAATCGCGTTTTTGAAAAATGTGCTCAGATGGTTCAGTGGGATTTTCGGGGTCAACTACCAATCTGAAGGTCAGGGGTTCGATCCCGCCAGTGGCCAAAGTTGTTTTTTCTTTTTCCCAAGCTAAAAAATGAGTTTTTAGAGCCCCGATACTATCAAATATGAGCCTAAAACCATCAAAAGCCGCCAAAAATCGTGTTTTTCGGCATTTTCGAAAAAAGTGTAAAAATGGCTCAGTGGGATTTTCGATGACCCACCAATCTGGGGGTTCATGGGTTCGAACCCACCCGGGGCTAAGCGTTTTTGTTTTTTCCTCTAACATGATTTCGGACAACTCCATACAAAAATGAGACTCAAAACCCTCAGAAATGAGTTCCTTTTATCATTTATCCTGCTCAGTTGGATGGTTCGTCTCCCTAGCTATCGGGGGTTGACTTCCCGGAATTTTGACAGCATCAGAGTAGAAAGGGGTGGTTTTTAGGTCATCTAGAGCCAAATTCAGCTCAAAAAAAAAAACTATTTCGAGTCTGCTAGGAGCCCATCCCTTAACCCAGATTTGCCTAGCTTCTCGTAATTCCCCACCAAAAACCAAAAACCCTCCGAATCTATTCTTGGAGCCGATTATATGAGGTATCCATCCTTTCTATACACTAGGGCACCTTCTATAATAACATATCCCCTCCAAAATTGACAACTTGACATGACATACCACCGGGGACTACGCACTTCCTGTAGTTGACAAACACATTTCTCTCTTTTTTTTTGTACATTTTTTTCTCTTTTTGTGTCCAAATCTATCCCAGAATACTGTCAGTCTTTCCTTTCTTTTTGCAAATTTTCTGTACAAATTTACCTAAAAATAAGAAATTCCAGTCGCCGCGTGGATGGAGATCAGGCTCAAACCGAGTGCTACACTATGGAGATGGCGGTGAATTCCGAGTCGAATCGTTCTTATTGATCTCTTTTTTGTGATTTTTCCGATTTTCTCATCCTTGTATTTGGTTTTGAACTGTATATATTTGTACACACCATATTTATTTTTCACAACGAACTCTCAATAAATTATTTGGCATATAAGCAGGTGTGTGTTGAGATAAGAGGAGATTTGGAGGGTTTCAAACACAATTCTGACAATCTGAGAGCTCAAAACATCCCTTTAAAAAAAAGAAAAAAAATTTAGCTTCAAGTGGGTTTGAACCCCGGACCTCCAGATTGGTATTGGTCATCGAGAATCCCACTGAGCCATTTGTACACTTTTTTCGAAAAATGTCCCAAAAGTCGATTTTCAGGTGGTTTTGAAGGCTAAAAACGTTAAGAAGGGGGTCATCTGAACACATTGACATATTTGGAGATCAAAAACTTCATTTTCAGAGTGAAAAGTTTGGAAGCCGGGCATCCGAAACCCGCTCAATCAATTATCGTTTTTGATGACAACTTTGAGCTGAACAAAATAACAAAAATGAGCTCAGAAACCTCGAAAACTGCTCAAAATCGCGTTTTTGAGCATTTTCCAAAAGAAATGTCTAGATTTCTCAACGCATTTTTGATAAGTCAGTATTTACAATTGTCTTTGAGTCAGACGTCCCGGAAAACCATAGGAAAAACCACACACTCTTGCAATGTTGAAAATTATTTAACAAAAAGCTGTGTTCAAATGAAATACATGTCAATTATCGTATGGGATCCAATAATTAATTGCATAATCGCTGAAAAAAAATCAAAATAAAAAATTTCCTTGTGTCTATTCCTTACGGTTGATTCACTCTTATTTGCACTGTTCTTATTTCGCTATCAGGGTAGTTATAGTCCAATCGCACATTATAAGAGTCAGTGCTCAAATATTCTCGGTCTGCTAAATGATTACCGGCACTCTGAAAAAGTTCTCCGCAATGATATGTTCCATTCGAACCCATTTGCCATTGTTCCTTATCGTTATACCAAATTAACATAAGTGTTTGTTCTCTGGTTATAGGTGCTGCAGTAAAAATTTGGAAAACTAGAAAAAAACTGAAAACTTTACCAGTGTCTTGCATCATTGTGAACCAATAATACTCAGATTTTGGAATCAATAATGGCGATAGTTGAATGCTACCTTTCCCTGACACCTGCGGATTCACAGCGTACATCAGATAAGGATAGACTACATTTTGATCGTAAAACAGGTCCTGTTAAAGGAGGACTGAAGTCACATTTTTTGCATTGTTTTTATTTATTATTCCGGATTATTTGCTTTTTCTATGATCATTTTCCTCTTGGAGATATG
>GL379796.1:1449865-1486044 GCA_000143925.2 Caenorhabditis brenneri | reverse complement strand
AAAAGGAATCAAAGTACAGTCTTCCGAGAGTGTATGCCGCACGGATGAGTCACTTGTATCAGCGCAGTCCTACTTCGCTAGCGGGGTACTTATCGTCCGATCGCACACATAAGAGTGCAGCCCTCAAATATTCTCGGTCTGCTAGCGAAGCCCGGCACTATGACCAAGTTACTCGCAACATACGTTCCATTCGAACCCATCCGCCATTGCTCTATATCATAATACCAGAATTTACATAAGTGTTTCTTCTCTGATATTAGGTACGCATTTAAAATCGCATTGATTGGCGCCGTGTACTCCTCTTGGACTCGAGGAGACTCCAGTTACTTGGGGGCTATGCATCTCGTTTCAGAGCGATTTTTGACATATGCTCCAAGAGGAAAATGTTCATAGAAAAAGCAAATAAACCGGAATAATAAATAAAAACAATGCAAAAAATGTGACTTCAGTCCTCCTCTAAGTTGCAAACATTATTACTAATTAGTTAGCTTTCAAACTTCACATTAACTAGCATACTGGAATTATCGAATGCACATAGTCCGTTTGTCTTGGAAGCAAGATTATATAAGGTTTCTGGATGAGAACCACCGGATGAGTCGATGCTTGCAATAATACTAAGGTACGAGTGGTGTTGACGCATCTTTGCAACGATTCGGGAATATTCAGTCTCATTTGGATATCGTTTCACATATATGATCATCTTTGAGCCACAAACAGGAACTCGAGTGTTGTCCAAAAATCTATCGATCATAGTTAAAACATAGCTTCCAGTTGCAGAGCTTTCAAAACTAAGTGATGGATCTGGGAGATGATTTTGAACATAGGATACAAGTTCGCTGAAAGAGATCATACGTTATTTTTCAGGATAAAGTTCTTACTTAAAGGAGTTTGGATATTCCATTTCTTCTTCATCCTTGGTATCAAATCGAATGCTCGCAAATGTTGTGTAATGTGGCCAAAGAAATTCCCAAAAAATTGTTTGATTAATAACATACGGGTCAAAGTCGTTAGAATAAGCAAACATAAAAGTTGTATCGTCCTGAGGAGTACATGGATCAGATGAATCTGAAAATATTCGTGATAAATATGTTATGTTGAAATGTTTAGTTTTCGGATACTCCCTCCTCTGAAAAATTAGATTTTGATGCTTCTGATATGTGCCTGAAAATTTCTTGATTGAAAATATTAGTTGCAGCAAAGTTAACTCTCGTGAGAAATAGTTTTTATTGTTGTTAACTGGCAAAGGAAACACCCTCAGGAAACTGATAAGAGGAGATGAAGGTGTGTCCCTGTCTCTATTTTATATATTTAATGTCACATGTGCTGAACAAGTAAACATCTGAAAACTCTATTTTCCCAGATAACAGTTTGAAAAAAAATCATAAAAACGGAAATTGGGTCTCTCAAAAAGGGCAAAATTTCAAAATCGCTTTTTCGAACAATTTTAGAAAAAAAGCGTATGAATGGATCAGTGGGATTTTTGATGACCAATCAATCTGAAGGTCAGGGGTTCGAACTCGCCGGAGGTCACACTTTTTGTTTTTTCTTCTGCGTAGAGAAATTTATATTTTGAACTCCAGTGGTGTCAAGAATTGAGCTCAGGACCTTTCAGAACCCCCTTAAAACTTATTTTTTAGTATTACCAAGAAGAGTGTCCAAGTGTCCTAGTGGGATTTTCAATGACCTATCAATCTGAAAACCAGAGGCCAATCCCATCAGAAAGTGAACTTTTTTGCTTTCTCTTTTAACGAGCTGCAATTCTTAGACTCCAATAACCCAGAATTCCCTGGAATACGATCCTCCAGCCCCCAAGAATAAAATACATTACAGGTGTTTCACATGTTCATCGTTTTATTCAACGGAATCCAAGTCGTAGTGATGATGAGATGGTTTTTAAGATTTAACAATAAGATGGATGATTGTGCGTTGTATGAGTGTGAGAGAGATATTAAGAGAGAGAGAGAGAGAGCCATCCACACACTTACACACACCAAAAAGTTTCAATTCGACATTAAAGTATAGGATAGGGGAACGGAAAAGAAAGTGATAGGAGAAGGAAAAGAGTCGTCTATATATTGTTTTTGTTCAATGACATTTTGCAGGGGGTTAACAGGGGTGACTTGGATTCAGTTGAGTTGTCGTGGAGCAGCAATCGAAGGGTGGGAGCAACGGGAGCACAGCTCAACCGAAGCGTGGCTTCTGGATGCCGTCGATGGTGCGAAGGAAGCCGGACATGTCTTCGAATCCTTCGAGTGGGGCGCGACGTTCCTTGGCCGGGAGGAAGCGTCTGAAAAGATATCTAGAACTCATTTATGATTTGTTGCGTTCAGGTAGGGGCAGTGTGGGCCAGCTAGGTTCAGCTAGCCTCCGATAAGGTCAGCTATGGTAAGCTGAGCTCATCTAAGGTTATCTAGGCTCAGTTAAGCTTATCTGTGGTTAGCTAGAGCCTGGATAAAGCCAGCTAAACTCAACCAGACTCACCCAAGCTCAGCTATACTCAATTAAGCTAGACTGAAGTCAACTAAGGTCAGTTAGGCAGTACTGGACTTTACTGGGGTCAGCTGGACTCAGCTAGATTAAGCTAAGGCCAACTAGGTTCGGCAAAAGCTCATCTAGGCTCATCAAACCTCAGACAAGCACAGCTAGGACAAGTTAGAAACAGCTAGGACCAGCCAAGTTTACCAGCCGGAGCTTTGTAGGTTTATCTTGGCACTGCTAAAGGTAAGCTAGGGTTCAGCTAGGCTCAGTGAGCTTCAGTTAGAGCTAGCTAAAGTCAGTTAAGGCTAGTTAGACTTTACTAGACCCGTCTGGGGTCCCTAGTTAAGACTATCAAAGCCCAGCTAGGGTTAGCTAGCCGCAGTTGACCTTAGTTGGAGGTGATCTGGAATTAGCTATGCTTAGTTCTACTCAGTTACGCTCTGCTAAGGTTAGCTAGGGTTCGACTGGGCTCTGTCAGGCTTAGCTGAAGTCAAAAAAGCTCAGGTAAGATTAGCTTGAATCAGATAGACCTTTTTGAGCTCAAAAGGGCTTAGCCAGGCCACGACGGGCTCTACTAATGACAGATAGGCTCAACTGGCGGTAATTAAGGTCAAATATAGCCATTTAGATTTGGTTAAAGGATGCTAGGCTCTGTGATAATCAACTAGAGTCATTCGGGCCTAATTAGGCTTCGCCGGGCTCAACTAAGATCGACCGACGGCACTAGGCTCAGCTGAAGCTTGCTATGGTTCAACAAGTTCAGCTAAGACCAGCTTAACTTAGTCACTGTCGGCTAGAGTCAGTTACTGTCAGCCTGGTTCATCTAGACATTAATTAAACTTTACTAGATCCAGCTAGGCCCAACTAGACTCATTAAACTACCAAAACTCACTTCATGAACTCGCTTCTGGCTTGTTGAGCAGCGGCGGCGGCGACGGCGGCTTGAGCAGCGAGCTCACCGCCGTCGTTGAACGAGGCGAGACGCGGCTCAACCGAGTATCCGACGACCTGGGATGGCATGACCGAGAGAGCCAAGCAGGCGATGGCAACGATGATGAGAAGACGCATGATGAGTTGTTGGTTGAAGTGCGGTCAGGGGGGACCCTGGAAGATCGGAGGGTGATTTGGTTGGAGGGATGGGGAGGAGTACGGTAGGGTGGACGAGGTACGGTAGTGAAGAGAGACGGAAAGATAAGGCAAGAAAATTAGACCCAGAAAAAGCCCCTGGTCAGGTCTGGCAAGTTGAGGCAACCAGGGGCCCAAAGAATTTCAAAATGTCCGAAAAGTCTCTAGAAAAAAGCTCAACGAAACCCAATTTCCCTTGGGCTCGGTGCTCTTTTTCGATCCATGAGGCCCCAAAATCCGCCAGAAGAGCTCAACGAAACCCAAGTTCTCCTGGGCTCGGTGCTCTTTTTTGAGGCATTTGGAACCCATGGGGCCCCGAAAACAGTCGGAAGAGCTCACCAGGGTTTGGTGCTCTGCTCATTTCCCAGACCTATAGGCTCGGTGCTCCATTACAAAGCTCAACGAAACCCCGGGATCTCCAGAATACCGATACTCCGGAAACCCTGTGCTTTTATACCGACCCAAAGCCCTCCTAGGCTCCGCCCATTTTCCAAACACACACACGCCAATATATCCCAGGAAGTAATTACCTGGACGCCAGTCGCTTTTGAGCAGGAATGTCGCAAATCTCAATCAAGAGAGTCAGGAGCAGGGATAATTGCTCGACGGAGAGAGCCATGAGCCTTTAATGATGGGTATAGCAGGAATGCAGAGAAGGCAAAATATACACATCATATACTACGAATGGGTCCGGAAAATGGGGGTGGAAAGAGGGATATTGAGACAAGTGGGTTACCTGTGTGAGGTCATTGGGAGGGAATATTATGAAACTTTGGGGAGCTGGGCCTGATCAGGGCGTGACGTAGTTGGGGTTCTTGTCATAGGATGGTTGGAAGGTACAATTTGGGTCTGGAGAGGGACAGGAGTGGAATCTTTGGTACGCGGGTCCTGGGAGCTGGAACTTGGTCTGTTTGTGGGTTCCTGTATTTTTTAGATACATCAGTTCTCTAAATTTCTAAATTATCAGATTTCCAGGTTTCCCAATTTCCAGTCTTACACCTACGAAGTTCCAGCCTCTTAAATTTCCAGAGCTTCCCGAATTTCCAGTTTTTCAAATTACGAGATCTCCAAATTTTTAGATTCCTAGATTTTCAGGCTTACAGGTTTTAAATTTTATCTGAATTTTAGATTTTCAGATTTCCTGATTTTCAGATTCCCGGAAGTCCAGTTTTTCAGATTGCAAGATTCCCAGATGTCTAGATTTCTAGAATTCAAGATTTCTAGATTTTCAGATTTTTGAAAACCTAAGCTCATCGAATTTCCTGATATCCAAATTTTCACATTTTTAGAGCTCCAGATATCTTGACTTCAGAATGTTTTTCTAGGTTTTCAGTTTTCTGAGGTGGTATCCATGAACATTTTCTTTGGAAAACGGTTTTCCTTGGAAAACGGTGACCCTGGGTCAAGGGTCAACAATAACGTGGGAAAAATGTACTGGGAAAGCCTGAAACCCCGAGTGTTCTTTTTTCACGGAACTTAAAAAGAAAATTAAAAAGAAAAAGAAAACCGTTTTCTTTGGGAAATCGTTTTTCTCTCATTTTGTTTCGGAAAACCGCGATTTTCTTTTCATCTTCATCTCATTTTCTTTGATACTTTTTTGACACAAAAATCGCAATTGTTTTTTTAAACGATATTCAAGGAGGACTTGGTTCAAGATAATATTGATAATCAAATTGCTTTGAAATTTTTCGAAAACGGCAAAATCCGTTCGATAGTTTCAATGAGTCCCAATTTCGGTCTCCATTTCGCTTTTTCGTCAGGGATTTTTCACTTTACTCGAAGAACTAGAAGAATACATTTCAACACTCCTTCCGGCCATTTCATGCTATTGCACGACAAACCAATTGAATGGTTCTCGAAACAGTAGGCTGGGAACGCCCAGCCAAATCACCTACTAGAATTTGAGAGATTTCCGATGCAAGAGACTGCAAAGTGAGGTAAGCTGGGGTTAGTGCATGAGAACGCTCCGATGTTGAAATGTATTCTTCTAGTTCTTCGAGTAAAGTGAAAAATCCCTGACGAAAAAGCGAAATGGAGACCGAAATTGGGACTCATTGAAACTATCGAACGGATTTTGCCGTTTTCGAAAAATTTCAAAGCAATTTGATTATCAATATTATCTTGAACCAAGTCCTCCTTGAATATCGTTTAAAAAAACAATTGCGATTTTTGTGTCAAAAAAAGTATCAAAGAAAATGAGATGAAGATGAAAAGAAAATCGCGGTTTTCCGAAACAAAATGAGAGAAAAACGATTTCCCAAAGAAAACGGTTTTCTTTTTCTTTTTAATTTTCTTTTTAAGTTCCGTGAAAAAAGAACACTCGGGGTTTCAGGCTTTCCCAGTACATTTTTCCCACGTTATTGTTGACCCTTGACCCAGGGTCACCGTTTTCCGAGGAAAACCGTTTTCCAAAGAAAATGTTCATGAATACCGCCTCAGACTGGATTTCTAGATTTGCAGATATCCAAAATTCAGATTTCCAGATTTTCAGATCACCACATTTCGGAAATCTCAGATTCACAGACTTCCAGCATTCCAAAACTTAGAATTTTAGAATTTTAGATTCACAGATTCCTTTTTTTAGGCTTTCAAATTTTCAGATTTCCAGCTTTCCATATCTTCAATAATCCATGTTTCAAAATTTCTCATATTTCTCAGATTCTCAGATTTTCTAAAATTCAAAATCCCTAAAGTTATAAATTTCTAGAATTTCCTAATCTCAGATTTCCGGATATCCAGATTTCCAGATTTTGATTTTCAGAATCCCAGGTTCCTATGTTTTTCGATACACAGGCTTTCAGATTCTTTCTGAATTTCAAAAATTAGTTGTAAATTTTATTAGTTTTTAGCTTTTTGTAAACCTTTCAATAGTACCGTACTTTTCCATGGTTTGATCTCTTGGCACTATTTGTATTCCAAAAATACTCTTCTATACGATATATTCCAATCATTCCCCGAAAACCCCATTATCTTTTTTCTTGACTTTTAATCAAGCCTTGATACTGCGAGTTGATTACATTTTTTCAGCCTATTCCCGGACTTTGGGAGGTTCCGGTCATGCGACCGGTACATGAGTTGTATCCTATATTGTAGCCAAAATTACAGTAATCCTGGAGTTTAGAAAAACAAAAGTACAGTACTCTGTCAAAAAAAAGGGAGCTCATTGGTGTGGGAACTTTGGAAATTTGGAAATCTGAAAATCAGGAAATCTGAAAAAAATATATAAAAAATCTGGAAATCTGGAAATCTGAAAAAGCTGAAAAATCAACAGATCTGAAAATCTGGAAAATCTGAGAAAGTTGAGGAACCTTGAGAATCTGGAATTCTGGAAATTTAGAGATCTGGAGAATAAGAAAAATCTGGAAATCTGGAGAATCTAAAATATCTGGAAACCGGAAAACCAAGAAAGCTAAAAAAAAAAGAAAATCTGAATATCCAGAAATCCGGAAAATCTGGAAAATCTGAAGATCTGAAAAACCAAGAAATCTGAAAAATGAAACAAAAACCTAGAGATACTGAAATCTGGAATTTTTCCCTTTTCGGGTCTCTTGGAAACCCGTTTTTTTCTATTTTGGAACTAATTCGGTCTTCAAAAATAACTCATTTTGCTAAAACAAAATAAGCTCCGCCCCCTCTTACCTAATCTCAAATTACAATCTAAAAGTGAAAGGTGTGACATGACTTCTGAAGAAAACATTGAAGATAAAATCTGAAATTTTCCGCAATTTTTCGATTTTTACACTGTTATTTCACTTTCGGGCACTAGAAATGGAGGACAAAACTGAACTTGACCTTCTCCATCGAATGTCGATGACCGTGATGGAGGAGAAGTTATTTGTACTATGGAACACTGGACCCGGAGATTTGGTGATCGGACCGTTGAGGGATGTGAGTTACGGGGTTTGGGAGTGGGATTTTTGAAATCAGGGTGTGAAGACGGTTCGAATGAGTATAATCATGGCTAGGTTTGGATTTTTGGGTCCCAAAACGAAAATCTGAAATCTACCTATCTTAATCAATTTTGATCCAATTTTTCTGAAATTTAGATTTTTGAATCCAGCATTCTGAGACGGTTCGAATAAGTATAACCATAGCATAGTTCAAAATTTTTTTTCTATGCGCCTTTAAGGTTTTTTTCAGCGCCGCTACTGTCACAAGTGTCTGGAAACCTTCGACACTGAGCATCTCCGTCTCTGGCACCAAATCACCCATGAGCCCACGTACACTGGCTTCATAAACCATTTAGGACAAGAGAAACTTCCCAATTTTGATTACGTACGTCTTCAGTGCATCACTCTGTCTTACCTTTCGTCCTTTCAGCACATAATGTGTCCGTTCACCAACTGCGAACTGAAGTTTGTGGATGTGATTGATTGTAAAATGCATTATTTGTTGGAGCATCGGAATTGTCAGCTGTACTGTTGTCAGGAGAGATTCACGAATTTCGTGGTGGCGCTGGATCATTTGGTGGAGGCCAGGAAGAGAGAGCCAGAGGGAAGATGGCCCGAGCCCGGGCATGTGATTAATGTAAGTGGTTAGGTCGGTTGACCTGAAATATGTATAAAACCACTTACTAGGGAATGGCCAAGAACTTGGGTACCTCTGAAACCTGTAACATTTGTTCAGCGCAGGATATCTATGTTGTCTTTAGAGTTATCAAAAAAATTTCACTAACAAACTGTTTTAAACGCATTGCTGGGCATACTATCAGTTGATCACGTTTTGTGATCCCACGGTCCCACATCAGAACTGTCCTGAATCTTAAAAGTGGCGGAGCTAGGAAAAAGTTGTCAGCGGCAAATTTTTTCAGAATTAAATTTGGAGCAAGTTTGCAGTTGACAACTTTTTTTCTAGCTCCGCCCACTTTTGAGATATGGGACAGTTCTGATTCAGTGTACCGTCGTCACCGACATAGTGCTGATAATGGTTTTGCTACCCTGAACAAGCAGTACTGATTGCACCATGTTGTTTGAAGCAGTTTTTGTCAAGAGCAGTATATCTCGATGGTCTAGATAGATATAAAAAAGTTTTCAACTAACAAAATGTTCAAAATGCATCGCCAACCATTTTATCAGTTGATAACGTTTTGTCATTGTCAGTGGCTACCGAGATATACTGCTTTGAACACGCAACACTGGATTTATCGTTTTGTTTAGAGCAGCGTTTGTTCAAAGCAGCATATCTCAGTTCTCTTCAGAGCTATCAAAAATTGTTTAACTAACAAAATATGTAAAATGTTGAACCAAACATTTCTCCAGTTGACCATTTTTTGAAATTTCCCAACCCAACCGAGATATACTGATCTGAACATGCAGTACTGAATGCACCTTGTCGTTTAGAGCTGTTCTCTGTCAAGAGCAGTATATCTCGGTTATCTTTCGAGCTATCAAAACGTTTACAACTAGCAAAATGTTCAAAATGTACTGTTGAATATTTTTGTGATTGACCACATTTTGTCATTTTCAGTGGCAACCGAGATATACTGCTCTAAACATGCAGTACCGGGTTTTACTCTTCCCCAAGCTTTTTGTCCATTCCCTACCTTTGACCCCTTTCCAGATGTGTCCCTACTACGTCTGCAATTGCTGCGGGAAGATCTGGTCGTCACGAAATGAATACCAGTGCCATCTCCAGGGAAGACATCACATGTGTGCCGATCCGGTGTGCAAGCATATTTTTGAGGATAACGAACGGGCGGTGCGGCACTTTTTTGAGACGCATTATGTAAGTCGTAACCTTAAAGGGGTCATGACTATACTCAATTTGAAGCTCCTGACAAGCTGAATCCATTTTTTTAGTTTCAAAACCATTGGACCAATTTTTCAGAAACACCTAACCATGGACGCCCGTCAAGTCCTTCTCGCCTATCAACGCTTCCAGGACTATGAGGAGAGATACAAAGAGCGGTTTAGAGTAGGGCTAACTTTTCTGAATTTCAAGTTTTAGAGCTCAATTTTTATAACAGGGAAAACACCAATGCAATTCTTGCCATCGACGATTTTATAGGGAAAAATCCCTGATTAACCATATGAGCCACATGAAACATGGGAAATGTGTGCTCAGCAATCCGGCGGTGAGCAAAAAGAGGTTTTATTTTTTTTAACAATGTGCGCCTTTAAATTCCAGTTTTTCACCCCAGTAATCGCCTGCAAGTGCAACTACCACTTCATCTATTGCTATCACCAACGGGACATCCTTCTTCGGCAGATCCCAATCCTTAGAGAGGCCATGGAGCATATTGCTCGGGAAGCACCGTATAATGGGATTCAGGATGATATTGTAAGCTTGGAATAGGTTTATTTTCTCTTGAAAATAGTAAATTCCAGTGCAATATTTATCGATCGATGATTTTTGTGTTATCGGATGTGCTGGAACGGCTGAACCAGGAGAAATACAAGAACTATCAGAGGACGGATTCATCGAGTCACTCGAGATTTACCAGTAGACAAGTGACATTGATTTTGTTGGGGACAATGGATTATTTTGTTAAAATTATGTAGATTTTTACTTTGTTCAGTTTTTGAATATAATGAATTATATTAATTTAGTTTTGCAACCTGTATGGCGAAAGAATACAGTCTTTATACATTTGAGAGCTTTCTATCTTGGTTGGGACTGAAGTTACGGAAAAAATGTCAACTGATAAAATGTGCCAAATTTATTGGTGAATAACTTTCTACTTGAAAATTCTTTAATATCTCAAATGTTCGCCGAGAGAAACCGATTTGAAGTCACCAACAGTCTGATCAAGATGGAGCAAAACCATTCTTATGTTGAAAAGGCGCATCTCGGTTGTGAGCGAAGGTATCAAAAAGTTGTCAACTAACGAAATGTGCAAAGTTTACTGGTGAACAACTTTGCAGTTGAAAATGTTTCGATATCTCAACTGTTAACTGAGTTATACCAGTTGTAACACGCCTGACCTGCAGGTTACAACAAGCAGCATCGTCAAGATAGCATAACTCTTTGAGAGGGTGCAACTCGGTTGTGGGTGAAGCTATAAAAAAGGCGTCAACTAATGAAATGAGCACAATAAAACGGTAAACAACTTTGTTGTTGACAACTTTCTGATATCTTAACTGGTAACCGGGTTTTACCACCTGTAGCATTCCTAACCACGTAACGGCAAGCAGCAAAGACAAGATAGCATAAATCTTTGAGGGCTTGTTACTCGGTTGTGAGTAAAGCTACAAAAAAGTTGTCAACGAAATGTAATGAACGAAACCTAATCTCAATCGGATTATTCTGATTTTTCAAGATATTATTATTTTAGGCCTGCCCTTCTATTAGAGGTACTCCTCCTTTTCATTCTCCTCCCCTAGCTTAAAAACTAACTTCTGACCTCTCTCCCCGTCCCCTCAAACAGAGCCGCTAAGGCACCTCATGTGCTTCTGCTCCCTTTTCTATCCCTCCCTCTCTCCCTCTCAATTCTCCACACTATTTCCTCTCATCATTCCTTCTGGTCACATCCCTTCAGTTGTTTTTCCGCTTCTCTCTTTCTCCAGTTTTTTCTAGACGCTCTTTTTTTTTTCATTTTTCCATATTTTATGGCGGTGTTTCATCTATTTTTGAGCATGTTTTCCACATTTTTTGAATGAAAATTCTATGAGTAATCCGGGGTGATTATTTTGATGAAAAAATATTAGAAAAAATAAGAAAAATAGGCGGAGTTTCATCAATTTTAAAAATTTTACATTTTTGTTATGTGCATTCATGAAAATACCGTCTTTTAAGGAATATCTTTGCTCATTCTATAGCTATTTTTGCTCATTTTTCTCCCATTTTATGCTCATTCACCACTTCAATTTTTCTAAAATTCCAGAGAAAAAAGACATGTGTGAGGACGTTTTAACCTGGCGCGACAACACGATTCGTGTCACCGGAATCGTCGTCTCAATGATTTTTGTCGCCTTGTACTTTGTGAGTTTCGCTGTTATTTTTGAGATATTTTGGTATTGGAAAACTGGAATTTATCTAGAATTTTTATCTTAGATCGGCATTCTTGATAGGATAGGTGACAGGAGGAAAAGAGAGAAGTGACCCTTAAAAAAATGATGACATAATTTTGATGAAAAGGGGCGGGACCTGACTGATGGTTGCACTGTAGAAAAAAACAGAAAAAAAGTATTAAAAATTAAAGATTGAAAACGTAGTGAAATAGGTGTCAAAAGGACGCTATCCACAACACAAAATCGGGGACCGACCCCGCTGAATCTATGAGCGTGACGGGGTTACAAAACTTCGAACTGGTATATCTCAGTTGGGGGTCAAGTTATGGAAAAACTAATAACTAGCGAAATGTTTCAACTTTAAAGATAAATATTTCATTAGTTCACAAAATTTTGATAGCTTTTTTTCTAGTCAAGATAAAGACCGTCAAACATTTCGTTCCCCTCCACTGACCCGAGTGAAGATGAGGGATCTTCCAGATGGTGTATCTACGTTGGGAGTGGAGGTAGAGAAAAATTATAAATTAGTAAAATGTTCAAAATACAAAAATACACATTTTATCAGTTGATAAAATTTTTATAGCTCTTACCCTAATCAAGATACCTTACATCAAAGTTGTCGCTTACCCTTAACGAGGGCCAAGTCCAGAAAAGGCGTGAGGGAAGGGTCTTCCAAGGGGTATACCTCAGTTGGGAAAAGAAATAGCAAAAAGGTGTCAACTACAACTTTGTTTATCACAAAGTTTCACACATTTTATCAATTGACAATTTTTTGATAGCTTCACCCCCAAGCGAGATCAAAGGCGTCAAACAGTGCTGTCTCTTGTGTGGGTAGACAGGCAGTCACTTCAAAACTGTATATCTCAGTTATAAATGAAGTTATCAAAAAAGTATCAATTACAGTTTTATGAAACACAACTTTTTACATAATTCATCAGTTAAAAATTTTGGCTCTCTTTTAGTTCAGGGGTCCCCTCAAAAAATAGGGGTCCCTTGAGGGGTCGGAAAAAAAATAGGGGTCCCCTGAGGGGTCGGAAAAAAAATAGGGGTCCCCTGAGGGGTCAGAAAAAAAATAGGGGTCCCATGCCATCCCCGGAAAGTCCAGAAAAAAAAATAGGGGTCCCATAAAAAAAACAGGGGTCCCATCTGGACGATGAAATCCCAGAAAAAAAATAGGGGTCCCTTGCTCTTGCAATGTCAACGCGCAGATCAATTCAATTGGAGGCAAAGAAATTGCCTTTTCATGAGCTTGAATTATTATTTTTTTTTTCGCGTTTTGCATTAAAACGTTTGTGAAATACTGCAGAGTAATTAAAACAGAGTAACAGGTGCTGAAGTTTATCATATGAAAAGTGCAATGGAAAAGAATAAAAAAAAGGAAATGGCAACAAATAGCAAAAAAAAAGCAACAAATTAACCAAGCCTTGGAAACGAATGAGAGATCCAACTTATTTTTGCCCAGCCCCAACCAGTTGTTTGTGGCTTTAAGCCTTTCTGGTGGAACTGCTGGTAAGAAAACTAAAGCGCCGCCTAAATCTCCTCTTCATGATTCGCTTTCCACTTCCAAATCAAAATTAGCCGGTAAGGGCAAAACTAAATCTGCTTCAAAAGTCCTGCCTCCTGTCGAACCTGCCGCTCCTAAATCTTCAAAAAAAAAAAAAACAAACTGAGCCCGCAGCTAAAGATAAACACCCAAAACAAAGCGAGCCTTCTCAAACTCAAACTCGCAGCAAAACCGCAAAACCGCAAACCGCTAAAACTGCTTCGGCCCCTTCCAAAAAAAAAAGATTCCAAGAAACCTTAATTCTAAGCAACCCTTGAAATATATTTAACCTTTTGAACTTCGCTTTTTCATTTCTTTTTTTTATTCTTTTCCATTGCACTTTTCATATGATAAACTTCAGCACCTGTTACTCTGTTTTAATTACTCTGCAGTATTTCACAAACGTTTTAATGCAAAACGCGAACAAAAAAAAATAATAATTCAAGCTCATGAAAAGGCAATTTCTTTGCCTCCAATTGAATTGATCTGCGCGTTGACATTGCAAGAGCAAGGGACCCCTGTTTTTTTTATGGGACCTCTATTTTTTTTTCTGGGATTTCATCGTCCGGATGGGACCCCTGTTTTTTTTTATGGGACCCCTATTTTTTTTCTGGACTTTCCGGGGATGGCATGGGACCCCTATTTTTTTTCCGACCCCTCAGGGGACCCCTATTTTTTTTCCGACCCCTCAAGGGACCCCTATTTTTTTTCTGACCCTTCAAGGGACCCCTATTTTTTGAGGGGACCCCTGAACTAAAAGAGAGCCAAAATTTTTTCCTACCTCCACCCTCAACTGAGATATGGACCAATCTTCCAGTTGGCTATTCTTCTTTTACAAATTCATGTTTCCAGATCTATCTCTGCCTCGTTGGAATTGCCAGAAAACGGAATTTGATCGCCAAGCCTCCCTCATTTTATTCTGACGACGAGAGTGTGGAAATCCTGCGGAAAACCTCTGAACTTCCTGATTTGACACCCCCACCGTCCTACGAAGTACTGCAAGAGCCACCACCACCGAGCTATAATTCTGTTTTGGGGGGAAGTGCTGCTAATGAATAAAAGCTTTAATTTGAAAAGAAATTATTGTGTTTTCGGGTAAAACAAAGTGTTTCTAAACCAGGCATAGCAGACGTAGACGTAACGCACCTGACTAAAGGCGTATCCCATTCTCCGAGCGGAATGACGGGCCCGGAACGGAGCCCGGAGCCGGAACGGACTGAAAAATGTTTTGGTTCTTTGAATGTAACTTCATATGTGCCAATCAAAATTGCCCATCAATTTTCTTCGGGTTGGCACGGTGCCAGGAACCTACCCTCACTATATAAACCATCAGTTTAACTGATAACGCACATTTACTCTTTTCTTATTGACTACCCTGTGATTTGGTGGTCATGCTATTTTTTGTAATTGATTGTTTTTAATTTTTATTTTTTTAACTAGCTGAATTATTTTTGGAGAGCATAATAAAAGGTAAGTGCGTAAAAAACATCCTATGAAAATCTGTACTCCATGTTCAGAGCAGTATATCTCGGTTGCCTCCGAAGCTATCAAAAAGTTTTCAACTAATAAAATGTTTAAAAAGTACTGGTTAGCATTTCTTTAGTTGACCACATTTTGAAATTTTCATTGTCAACCGAGGTATACATCTCTGAAAAAAGAATAGTGCTGTATTACATGGTTTCTGATGATAATCACAGTTTTGTTTTCAGCATAGTTCATTTTTTTTTTTTGAAAAAGGGAATTTACGCAATCAATGCAGCAGCTGTAAGTTCATTATATATTATTGACAAAAACCAGAAAAAAAATTTTCAGCGGCACTAAGTTAAACGGGGATTTGTTACTGGCCACCTAGAAGGATCTCACCGAAGCTTCGAATTCTTTTGATTATTTTGAATTAATAGTTTATACTCGTTATATGTAAAAATTATTACAACATGTCTAACGGAAGGAATTGCTTGAAAATAAATATATTGGAAAATTCCATCAACTCTTGTTTTTTTTTTCACTCTATCAACTGGTAAAACAGCGAAGGATGCAGTAGAAAATTTGCTATATGTTATGAGCAGCATATCTCAATTGTCTACAGAGTTATCAAAAAATGTTCAACTAATAAAATGTTAAAAACAAAATGATAAACATTTATTTAGTTGACCACATTTTGAAAACTTCAAAAATAACCCAGATACACTGTTCTGAGCATGCACTACTTGACAAAAAGGCAATAGATTTTCACCAAATTTGGGATTTTCTTTTTTTTCAGTTTGAATGCCTGAAACTCAACATTTTGCAGCTAGAAACTATAGTCATACAACCTATTTTCTGGCAAAAAAAACAATTATCACTCCTATACACCTGGTCAGTTTGTTTACTCAACCATGTGTCTCTCTGGGCGCCCTTGCTATTTTTCAACAGAACATTTTTTTATGATTTGCATCACAAAAGGAACTCTTTTCCATGTTTTTCTAAAATAAACTTTCTAGGTCACTTTCCATTTTCCTGGCTTGCCGGACTACAGGCCTACACTTCCTATGTCCCGTAAGGTAAGTCATGGAACTAGATAAAACCAGTTAGCTGACTTTTCCAGGTCATTTGATTATTTCTAATTTTGAAAAGGCTGTGGTTCTAAGGACCGACCGAAGTAGTTTTTATTCAATGGTAAGACGAATGTGGGCGGAGCTAAGTCTAACCGTTACTTTCCAGGAAAAAATTGAAATGGGGAATCCGGTTGGCCACTTTTTTGATAAGTATTAAAGCAGCTAACGAGGTAAGGAAAAGTTAAAGGAAAATCTTGAATCATTGCTTCTTTTCAGATGGAAAACGACAATAGGATGGTCACATCGATGATAGGAAAAAAGGAAGTGATGCAATCGTCTGGTTCAACATGACGGTAAGTAGTTCTATATTTTTAATTTTCTAGGGATGAGGGTGGTACTGTTGTTATAAAATTCTGGTGAACACTCTTGACATTTTCAGGAACCACGGAGGGTGCCCAGTTCACGAAGGATAAAAGATGATCGCCACCATTTAGCTGAGATAAAAAATGAATTTTGCTTTGTAAATATTTTTTTAAGAGAAAAATAAATTGTTTCATCAGTTAAATTTTTTCAATATATTGAATAGTCATTGAAACAGCTACATTTCAGTCAAACATAGGTTTTCGTGACGAGACCGAATGTTAAAACTTTTCTTAACCTGGTCGTGATTATACTCATTCAAACCGGCTTTTCTTTCTGATTCGAATGGCACTAAAATTATCCCTGTACATCTAGAACTGCCCGGTAAACGATAAGACCAAGGGAGTAGTCTGCGCCTTTTCACTGTTCCCTACTCTAGCCCAAAATTTCTTGGCTGTCTATGTCTCTCCATTAAAAATTTTCTCTCCCCATCAGTTTTCCAATAGTTGTTTCTCAAATTTTTCCGGAGGCTAACTGGAATTGTTGGCCGAATTTATCTATGATTATTTCTAATTTTTGTTATTTTTTAACTAGCTAAATTTGTTAAATTTACTCGGAAGCAACATGAGGTAAGTGCATAAAAAGAAAGTCTGGGAAAAATTTACTCAGTTCAGGTTCCCGAAACACTAAGACGCCACTCAACACTACACACCCTGTTCGGCACAAAGCGCTTCGACACGGCAAAAAGTTCTTGAGAAAAAGTTGAGAAATACACTTGGCCTCCGGTCCACACAATTTTTTTTGTTTTAGAAAGTAGTTATATCTAGTAAATGTCATGTCAGATGTCCGGGTCTATCAAATTGAAAAATTGTCAAACATTTCAATAAATAATTTTTTGTTATCATGTTGTATTGAAAAGCGTCACACTATTCAAAATAGCTTACAGAATTCAGAGGAATCACAGCTAGGACAGACTGGATTTTATCAAAATACTGAAATTAATTTAATTGAAAAATAATGATGAATTGTTATCAAGTTGGTCAAACGTTTTCAATTTGAAGAAGAAACCGAGGGATGACGCTTTGAACATGCAGGGTATCTATTATAGATGCTCGACTTTCATGAGTTTCTAACCATGATGGCTATTTTTTTTTCACTTGAATATTTGAAACTCAGTCTTACCAAGCAACAAACCTTAACTACACCTTTTTGCAACAAAAAAAGCCGTTATATTCCTGACCGGGTTGTTGATCCAACAGTTCCTCTCTGCGTTTCTCTTATGCGCTCATGCTATTTTTTTTTATTTCCCATGATTTATTTCGCAAAAATAACTCTTTGTCATGCTTTTGATGCAGATTTTTCTGTATCACTTTACTTTTTCCTGGCTTACATGGATTTTAGGCCTACAATATCAATGCCCCATAAGGGAAGATCCCAACTCAGATAATAAGATTCAGTAAGGTGTTTTAGCAGGTCATTCGATTGTTTTTAATTTTGAGGATGCTGTAATTCTAAGTACCGACCAAAACAGTTTTCAAAAAAAGTAAGAAGAATGTGAGCAAAGCTAAATCTAACAGTTACTTTCCAGCGAAAAAAAATTTCAAAGGGAAATCCGATTGACAACATTTTCAATGGTATTCCAAGCGCATCATTCTCAACTTCTCGCCATGAACAAAGGTTTTGCCAACCCTCTTGTGGCTGCCATATTGATTCGCTACCACATGGAACATAAAGATATGTAACAGGAAAACAAAACTACCAGTTTGTTGATAAAGATTCTGATTATTGTTCTTTTAAAGTTCCGGAAACCGCCTCCTCTGAATTTGCCGTTTCGGCTTGCAATCAAACCGGAGGACATCGTCGCTCACTGGTTCGTAGTTCTCCCGGAGTTCCTTAACCACACAATAAATTAATTGTCAACCGTTATTGTGATTAAAGAAAATATTGATCAAGTCATTCGAAGATTTTTTCTTGGATTATTTAGGCTTCAAATAAATTATGCGTCTTGCGTCTCTATGTCACTTAGGTGTACACTAAGAGGCTGCCTTGTGACTTGCACCATTCTCTTTTTTGATTAGCCTAGGAATTTACCTATTTCAGCGAAAAAAAACAGCTAGGTATGTCAATAGAATGACATATAATTCCTTGTACATCGTTGGTCAGTTTGTCTATCTATGCCTGTTCCCCGTCAACAATGCGTAATCAAAACTACCAGCACTATATAAACCCGTCGCTTCAACTGATAAGGCACATTCTCCTTCTAGACTACCTTGTGGATTGGTGGTCATGCTATATTTTTATTGATTATTTTTGAATGTATTCTTTTCTAATGTAGTAATTTTTTTCAAAAACATAATTAGGTGAGTAAGAGAAATGGAGAATTTCGTCAAAATTATTCTTCCTCGTTCAGATACGGTCTCAAAACATTAGGACACTACTCTACTCTCATCACATAGTATAGAAAGCTTCTGCAAGCCGAGCGATAAACTTCTGGAAAAGTTGTGGAATACTCTTGGCCTCCGGTACACACAATGTTAGTCTGGTCTATTCATTTGGGGTTAGAAAAATAAACAATTCGTTTTCAGACTACCAACACCGAGAAGGAACCGTAGCACATTTTGCGCTTCCGGACAGAGGAAAAGGCAGAGGCAGTCGCTATCAGTCGGGTTGGTAAGAGACAGAGGAGATGGCAGCCCTCTGTGCTCGAATGTAGGACCTTCTCCATTTTGTTTTTTATTTTTATCTTAATCTCTTACTTATATCTTTTTATCTTTCTTTGTATTCTGTATTCTTTCATTTTGTGTATCTTCTTTTAATTGTATTTTGTTCACTTTTTGCTCTTAATTTTTAACCATAATAAATTAGTAGTTTATTCAAGTTTTATGTTGTATGCTTCAGGATTTTATAAAACTATTAGATAGGTTCCCTCCCGGACACCATCTAACAGTTCGAGTGGACTCTTTGAATAACATTTTTTGTCATCAGTTTTCATCATCGGTTGGCACTGTGCCAGGAACCTTGCCTCTCTATATAAGCCTATCAGTTTCCCTGATAAGACAATTGAAATTGGTGGTCATAGGGGACAGAAGCTTCCTATCTCAGTAATGGGTAGAGATATGAAAAAGTTGTCAACTGACAAAATGTGCAAAATGCAATTTTAAACAACTTTTCAGTTGACACTTTTGTTATATCTTCACTCACAAGAAGGCTTCATCATTTTGAAGTGAAGTGATCAGTTGTCCTGACTCATCACAGTGTTTTTAGGTTTGACAGCATGTATCTTAATAATGCGTAAAGATACAAAAAACTTGTCAATTAATAAAATACTCCAAATTTAATTTTGAACAACTTTTCAGTTGACCAGTTCCTCCTATCTCTACCCCTTCTGCCGCTAAGTCAAGACCAAGTTCAATGTTTGTTGACTTCTCTCCTCCCCGGGCGCGCCGCACCTACCTGTACCGGGGGAAGGGAGCCATCACTATAAATACCGCTATGCCCTTTTCAAGAACAGTCACTCTTCTCTAGACTACCCCGGATTGGTGGTCATTCTCTGGTTTTATTGATTATTTTCAAGTTTTTTTTCCGAATTTGTAGGACTGGTTCTTTATGATTTAACGGGTGTTTTCGGAAATTTGAGAATTAACGGGTGCAATGGGAAAAGAGGTGAATTAACGGGTGCAAACAATTTTTTAATAATAAACGGGTGCAAAGAATTTGTCTTTTAGGGTTTCGTCAGAAATCATCCAGGAGTGTTGAAGACACTCCGTATTCCATTTTCATTCATTTTATACTATTTTCTTTTTGTTTTTCGTTTTTTTTTCATTTTTACATTTCTTATCCCTACTTATAGTCTTCTGTCAACAGGCACAGGCAAGAAGTACATGGTCTTCATCAGGAGCACATGTGCACGTGCAGAGATTATGATTCAATTTTTATTTTATTGAGCCTTATGGATAAGTAACTGAATGCGAAACTCCTCTTGGTTCTCCTGACTCGTTCCATCAGTCGCTTTCATATTCATCATCATCATCTTCTTTTCCGATTTCTTCCGAGTAGCTTTTGTCTTCCTTTTTATCACCGTCAAAGTCAGATGTCTCTGATTCCCCATCCTGAGTTGAAACAACCTCTTCAGGCAAATACTCATATGCTACCAACTCATATGCTACTTGGCTCATATGCTACCATGACTCATATGCTACCTTTTTTACTCAAATGCTACCAGCTTTTTTTTCAAATATCATTCCACATCGTATACTGTTATGCACCGAATTTCGTCACTGATAGGGAGATTTTTGTCACTCTTTTTTGCAAAGAAAACATTAACTCAAAATAGATAATTTTGCCAGTAAATTGGCTTTTATGCCCTGCAAAGCTTACTTCCGTGCTTCCTAAGCCTGTATTTCTAGTGGCTTAACTCGAAAAAATTTCAATTCCAAAAACAGGCTTGTGGAACGAACAGAAGGCCCGAATGACAAAATTCGATGCTCCCAAACTCCCATGAATCCAAGAACTCAATTCGAGCTTAACGGTGAGCAATGTGCAATGGGATGGTAGCATCTGAGCCATCGGTAGCATTTGAGAAAAAGTAGCATATGACTATTTGCCACCTCTTCATCCGAATTGATTTGGTTCTCAAGTGACGCAGTCAGTCCAGAATAACGACAAAGTTGACAGTCTTTCGCAAATAGATCACCGACTATTGTTACAGTTTGAAAAAGGCCACGTCCATTCTGTGATCATAAAAACTCTCCAGCTCCCCATGAATATCTGTGAATTCGAGATAGGACATTTAATAAACCTGGTATCCGTTTTTCTGTATCTCCAATTCCATAATAATTTCACAGGGAGCTCCTAGTAAAGACCATGTACTTCTTGTCTGTGCCTGTTGACAGAAGACTATGAGTAGTGATAAGAACTGTAAAAATGAAAAAAAAACGAAAAACAAAAAGAATATAGTATAAAACAAATGAAAATGGAATACGGAGTGTCTTCAACACTCCTGGATGATTTCTGACGAAACCTTAAAAGACAAATTCTTTGCACCCGTTTATTATTAAAAATTTGTTTGCACCCGTTAATTCACCTCTTTTCCCATTGCACCCGTTAATTCTCAAATTTCTGAAAACACCCGTTAAATCATAAAGAACCGTAGGACTTTTGCAATGTAAGTTAGCCTTAGGACTTCATGATGTTTATGAAGTTTTTTTCAGAATCGAAAACCATTCTGCTCGCCACTTTCAAAACTTTTTCAATTTTATTTTAATAAATTTCATGTATTGCGTCATCCTTATTGTCGGATGTGAGAATACCTTAACCGAGTCTTGTTATTTTGAAAATATTGCTCTGAATTTTCCAGATCTAGAGAATAAATGTTTTTTAGTTTTTATTTTTTTCAATTCAAAAATTAAAAAATAAGATTCCAAAAAAAAGCACGCATTAAAGCATATGAAGCGACGGCCTGAACTGCTTCTGATCCATGTGAAATCGTTGACGCGTCACCGCGTTTTCCACTGTGATCCAGTGATAGCTGCAAGGAGGAATATAGAAGATTATGAGATGAAAATGAGAAAAATGTCAATTTTTTTGTTTTTCTCTTGAAAAGGACAGGATGGGAACTCTTGGTACTGAAAAAAAGCCCGGAAGCTTGAAAACAGGGGGGGGGGGTTGAAATAACGGGTTCCAGGTTCCGTGGCGCAACCGTATTGCCGGCTAGGATCTTACAGCCTGGCCCTAGAATCAAACTCGTTGGAGGTACCTAATCTCGGCTCTTGGTGGGCAAAAAAGAGCGCAAAAGCAATTTTTTGCCCGGTTAATCGTTCTACAGGACCCGGTAATTCTCCCCCTACTAACGAACCCGTAAAGCAGCACGCAACGCACGCAGATCCCCTCTTTAAGGCCCCAAAAACTCACCGCGGACTCCTAATAATTGCCTTGGTGGCTGATTGTTTATGCTGACAGTACACCCTGACCGACACTCCATGAGCTAGACTCTCCATCGGCTTTGGGTGACACTTTATCCGGGTTACATGCGAAGGGGTGAACACCACATTGGCGCCTTCTTCTAGCAGGTGCTGGAAGGGAAATTATGGATCTTCAGATATTTTCAGGCAAGCCTTACCCTATAACACTTCGACACGACCATCGCAAAAAAGTACTCGAACCCAAACTCCACCGTTGGGAATGGCTGCTCCTCTTCCAGCAAGTACGACTCGTCTTTGATGGATTTGTGCACCAAAACTTCGGTTCGAAGTCTGGAAAAAACCAATTTTAGGCCTAAAAACCTTCGAATTTCTATTCTTACCCATCCCGAGAATGCTTGACAATCATAAACTCCAAGAATAGGCCAGCCACGTTTTCGTTTATCGGTAGGACACGTGGAATAGGGTCCTCTGGACCGTGACTACGGTAGGTGACTGCTTCGTCGATTAGTCGGATGAAATCGCGGCCTCTGGAATAGGAACAGGTTTGATATGAAAGCAAGAAAGAGGGAGAGAGAGAGAGAGAGAGAGAGAGAGAGAGAGAGAGAGAGAGAGAGAGACAAACCTCAACTGCACTTTGTTCGCTTTCACATCCTTGATATTGTACCACTCGGCTGCCAGGGATTCTTGATCAGGAGTTGTTTTTAGGTCACCTCCTGAAAATTAGTGTTTTAGGGAGAATTTGACGGGAAAAGGGAAAGCTGCTTTTGTCAAAAATTGGGCAAAAATAGTGAAAAGAGAGTCAAAAACACGAAAACCATGGATTTTTGAGCAAAAATAGACCGAAAACATGGGTTTTGTGAATTTTGAAGGGCTCCAAGGACGTTTCCAGTGTATATAGAAAAAAACAAAAATATCTGCCACCAGGTGGGATCGAACTCCTGACCCCAGATTGGTACGATAACCTCAGAAATCCCACTGAGCCATGTGAGACACTTTTTTCGAAGAATGATCAAAAACGCCTAGATCAGAGGTTTCGAAGGGTTCTGAGCTCATTTTCGGCACTCTCGGGGCTCAGAATTGTAATTTTCTCATACTAATTGTAAAGAAAAAATACAGTCGCCGGATGGAATTGAACCTGGGACTTCCAGATTGGTAATTAACCTTGAAAATCCCACTGAGCCATTTGAACGAGTTTTTTTTTGAAAAATCTTTAATAACCCCTATTTTCAACCATTTTGGACTCGTTTTTTCCCATTTTCAACCCTTGAACTCCAATTTTAACCCCACTTACCTGTAATATTACAAAAGAAGGCGTATCGATACCATCCGGATCCTTGTACCTGAAGTGACAGCAGCTCAATCACATCACAACTGTATCCGGTCTCTTCTTTGACTTCTCGTACGACGGCTTCTTCGATAGTCTCACCGGCTTCCACCCGACCAGCAGGCATGTACCATTTCCCGCGGCAGCTCTTTTTTGCCTCTTGGATTAGAAGGACCTGGAATAGAGGGGAGATGGGTACTGTAGTGATTGGAGGGGTACTGTAGTGATCACTGTAGAGAGATTGTAAAAGTGGTCAAAAGCGCGAAAATGAGTCATTTTCAAAGTTTCGAAAAATTCTCTGCTCCTATATGGGTACTGTACCCCCTGATGGTACTGTATTCCTCAAGGTTACTGTACTCCTACCTCTGTATCATCTCCAGTCTTCCTCAGAATTATCGCCGCCGCTACATAGTTTACATTGTCGTGTAACCTGACATATCGGCATTCTGTAACAGAACGTTTTGGGTTATCTATTCTGAACCTAAAAATTCTTACTTCCCAACTGCATATCCGGCACCCTTGGCTCATTTTTCCGGGGTTTCAGCTCGCCGTTCGAGTGACCATTTGTGTTGTTCTCTATAATAGATTTTGGTAGATTTTATAAGACAAAATTTTTAAAAAATAATAACTCACCCACTACCGCATCCCCATTATCCACAGGTCGGGATGCCTCTGGCGTGTGATCACCACTTTCGGCGATGTACTCCTCTTCGACTAGGTCCAACTTTCCAAGTGGCATGGTTCCTGGAAAATTAGTCTTTTTTGTTAGGACTTGGTGAACAAATGAAGAGAAATTTTAAAAAAAACAATGAGAAGAGAAGAGAGGAACAGGACCTACCAACAAGAGATTTGAAGAGATTTGGACGTGAGTCATAACTTTGAAGCAATTTATCTTCAATCGGGGTAGAGATACTAAAAAGTACGTAAGTAATGAAATATGTAGAATAAAAAATTGAGCAACTTTATAGTAATAAATATTTCTGTAACATTATTCGCAGTCGAGATATAGAGGTTCAAAGGAAGGTTACCACTATGAGCGGTCTTCGTCGGGGGGAGGTACTCCTTTTTGACGGGGCCTGGCTCAATTGCAGGTAGAGTTATCAAAAAATGGACAACTAGTGAAATATGTAAAACTAAAAAAAGAAACAACTTTTTTGTTGACAACTTCCGTGAATCTTCTTAGGCAACCGAGATATACAGGTTTAAAGAGCGACTACCTTAGGCGGGTCACACCTTTCGTCTAGCCGGGTATCGCAGCTTGAGACTTTGAAAGGGTAAAACTCTGTTGCGAGTAGAGATATTGGAAAGTGATCAACTAGTGAAATATGTGAAATTAAAAAATGAACAAATTTTTAGTAGACAACTTTCATGAGTCTCCTCTGGCAGCCGAGATATACCGTTCAAAAGGAATGTAGCTAGGAGATACCTAGAAGAGTAAAAGCTAGGAAAGGTAAGTTTTTTGATACGGTTTTGATCATAAATCGGGTGAAAAAAAATAATTAATCTGCAAAATTAAGAGTAAAAAAACAAATGACAAGCTGGAAAAAAAGTCTAAAACCCCACAAACCCCATTTTTCCCACCCGGGTTACTCAAAAAATTGATCCCGATCCTCTCGAAACATCTCCAGGACCTAATGTTGATCTAGCAAAGTACCTAGGCGTCCCAATAAAAATTTTTATTGAGTCATAAAACATTTGCAAAGGAATCAAAAGATAATGAAGAACAAACAACTGACTGCCAGTAGTGTGGGTGGAAAATGAGTGGGTTGCTCTCGAAGGAATGGTCAGTTCTTATCGAAAAGTGTTTAAAAAAAACTGATAAGAAAACTTTGTGGGCAACCCTAGATAAGATGAAAAATTGGAAAAAAAAACTGGGTCGCAACCATAAAACATTGGTCTTGAGAAACCGAAAAAAATAGTTTCGATTCTATATAGTAGTCGTCTTTCCCAGTACTGCTACCCATTAAATGAAACGTTTCACAGATTAGAGATCCAATCTAGGCCAAGAGACTTAGAGAGTCGCAGAGATTTACGGGCGGAACATCTTTATTAACTGTTTCTCTCTTTCGTTTCTCATGTACTGCGCGAAAAAGAATGAAATGGGAAACTGGCGAGAAGTGACGATTAGACGGGGAGAGGAGATGGCAATCGGAAAACGGATGGAGGAGAATTTATAGGTAAAAACAGACGAATTCAGAGCGAACCAGAATTAAGTAAGATGAAAAGGGTGACAAAAAGCAGTACTGAATGTTCAGAGCAGTATATCTCTGTTGCTTTTGATATTCTAGAAAATGTAGTCAACTAACGAAATATCAATTAACAAATTTGGAGCATTTTGTCAGTTGAAAGCTTTTAGATCACTATAAAAACAACCGAGATACACCGCTCTAAACTTATGGTGCTCACAAAATCATTTTCATAGGTCTTACGGTAGGTATTTTAGCCGTTTCAACATCTGAAAACCCATTTTTAGGGCATTCGCTTAGATTTGAGCCCTACCCTCAATCTTCAGGATTACGAAACTCGTATATTCCAAAAGTATACCTTGCAAGCTTATGAAAATGACGGGGTGGTAGGTAAGACACCCCTGGTGAGGAGGGGGGGGGGGGGTCAAGCACCTTTATTGTATCGGGTTTCCCCAATATTCTTCCGGTTTCTTAATTCAATTGGAATTGTACTTCACGGAGCCAAAGATATACGAAATGTAGAAGAATAGAATAAGATCTGGGGTTAGGAAAATGGGGAACTATTTTAGGATGGTTAGATTCAGGGCAACCTATCTTGGTTATCAGTGAAAATAGGAAGAACTGGTCAACTCGGAAGTTGTGAAAAATTTTATGTTGAAAAAATTATCAGTCAACAAGGTTTTGATAACCCTAACAGGAAGCAAGATATACCAGTTTCAAGACGAGTACCCCCAACAGAATACGTCTTGTGTAAGTGTCTAGGCATCCTCACCTCTTCAAAGCCCTGTATCTCGGTTACGGAAAGAGTTATCAAAAAGGTGTCAACTGATCTCTGTTGCAAAATGTAATGTCCTACAAGACAATAAAACACAATTTTCATGTATCTCTAACAGGAAGCGAGATAAATCAGTTTTAAAGCATCCATCTCACAGCAGACAGTGGATCGTCCGGGGTGCTAGGCGTCCTCAGTTATTTGATGCTCTGTATCTCGGTTGTGGATAGAGCTTCAAAAAAACTGTCAACTAACAAATTGTGTAGAAATAAAAGCTGAACAAAACTTAAGTTGACAATTTTTCAATACCTCTACTGAGCGCAGAGATATGCTGGTTTGAAATGCAGTGAGCCAAGCTTCAGGTGCTGCTCCAAGTTTAGGTGCGCTTTATCTTAATCGTGAGCAGAGATACAAGTATGGCGTCAACTACAAAGTTGTGCAAAATTTTATGACCTATAAAAAATTAGTTGATCACTTTTTGATAGCTCTTCAACTAACTGAGTTATGCCTCATCAGAAAAAACTGATGCATTTTTCCTGTTACGAATGAGGATTCTCCGACACTAGCGATGGTCTCAGGATCTACTTTTTCGTCAATTTATAACAGTTTCAGCGAAAAGTTGCCCAATTCCAGAACCAAAACAAAACCGAAACCGACTGTAACCAGGTCAAAACCCAGGTCAGACCCAATTCAAAAAGAGCAATGTGTCGCTTCAAACATGCACACACATAGACCACCGCTTCCACCAACAAATATACACATACATACATACACAAACGAAATGCAAACAAATCCATTAAATGGCGTCGTGGGGGTCGTCGCCCCTTTCCAAAACCCAGCAGCCACCACTGGACCCCTTTAGGAAGAAGAAGAAGAAAAGAAGACGGGAAGGGGGTGACTAAAAAGAGCCGCCTCTCTCTTCCCCCAGTTTTGTCTTCTTTTTCTCAGACTATGAATCTTATAGGATAGGCGCGGCGGGAAAGGGAGAGAGACGGAATAAGAAGAGACGGAGAGAGAATGGGGAAATTTGTTTTTCGTACTCGGGAGGCTTTGTTTTTAGGTTCAAAAGTGACCACCAGGGTAAGGGTGGGAGGACGACTACCCACATCTTGCTTCATGATGATAGGTTGAGCAATTTTTGGATAAAGTCGTCAAAAAAATGGGCAGTTCAACGGAGATTACGGTAATTTAGAGTAAACGGAATCCTAGCTTCCATACTTGGGACGGTCCGGCACGGAAAATTAATGAAAAATTTTTTCGAAAAATTCCAATTTTTTTTCAGAAAAAAATTCAAAATTTCTTGAATCCGGGCCGAAATTTCACAAGTATGTTAGCTTCCCATTGAAGTTATGCAACATTTACTTCAAGCTGACATATTTCGGGAATCAATAGAGATCAAAAAAAGTGCTCAACTACAAACTTGTAGATCTTGAAATTTTGCATATTTTGCTAGTTGACATCATTCCGATAGCTCTGACCACCATCGAGATAGTTGAGCTTAACCATCGGGGTCGACTAGAGGAAGGGAAAGTAGGGGATAGGGGCAAAGGTATGAGTTCATTTCAAAATGGTTTATCTCGATAACCTGAAGACCTACTGAAATGTTGTCAACTAATAAAATGTTGAACATAAAATTTTACATATTTTGTCTGAAGACAACATTTGAATAGCTATTTCCAAAACCGAGATATGACAGGTCCTATCCTAACGAAGAATGCTCAGAACGGAAGGCGAGGGGTACAAAACGGCATATCTCAGTTCAGGGTAGAGACATCGAAAAATTGTTAACTAGTAACTTGCTAAGCATACAATTTTCTACATAAATTTAGTTGCAAACTTTTTTCTATCTCACCTAATAACCAAGATAGATGAGCGCACATGAAAAAAGTGGCATACCAGCCTGTAACCCCTGAAAAAGAGAGAAGAGGATTCAGAAAGGGTCTATCTCAGTTTTTGGTAGAGCTATTCAAAAACGGTGAATTAGAACCTTATTCAGCATAAAATTTTCTACAAATTACCAGTTGGAAACACTTTTGTAGCTCTATCCACAAACGAGATAGGGCGTGTCAAAGAAAACGACATAAAATTAGACCGGCCTAGATCGGAACCACCAGCTTCGGACCTTCATCCGTGACCTTGACTCAGAGAAAAGTGTGGTCAATGAAGATGAACTTGTAGGTCAAAAAATTCTCTATCGATTGGTATAAAAATCATATAGGGTTTCATCAGAAAAAAACTTCAAAAATCTACAAAACTGTCTCGGTTTTCAAGATGTAGCTTAATGCCTTCGGGATGAACTTTAGGAACCCTCAAACCCAAAAATCAAAAATCTTGGAATCAAAAATCTTGGAAAAGGAAATCCTAGAATTGACATCTTCACTATGGAAAACCCCGCTCCTCTCTTGCTCTTTCCACTGCTCCCTTCCCTGAAATGCTCATCGTTTTGTTGAGAAAGGGAAGAGTGGTTTAGATAGACTCCTCGCCTTATATGTGCTGGTTCTCATCTCAAAAAATAGTATGGAATTTGAATAGACGCAGAGTGCCAAAGGGGAAGTGCATCGATTTGAGCAGGACGAACTCTCTTTTTTGTGCCTTCAGAAGCTCCCCCCTCTGCCTGCAGAAGAATTGAGCCCCCCGTCCCCGAGAGTCTCGGCTTCCAAAACCCTATGGACCCACACCCCTTCTTCTTTTTCCTCCCCATCTCATTGTACACTTTTCGAGATGTGTGTGTGTGGAAGACCTCGGGAGGGTGCCAATTGACTTTATGCTCTTTTCTTCTGGAGGAGGAGAGGGTGGGTGTTGAAATGAGATGAGTACTCCAGATGAGAGAGATAGAGGATCAGAGAGATATGGGGAACGGATCTGGGAGGTTTAGGGGAAGAGGATGAAAAAAACAACACAAATTGATCAAGGTTGGGCCCTCCCGATTATCAGGGAAGCTGAAAATCCCACTGAGCCATATCTTGAGAAAAAAAAGGTGAAAATCGCAAAAACTAGTCATTTTTCAAGATTCTAGAAGGTTCTAAGAGCATTCTTCACATTCCCAAAAGAAAACAAAAATACTTGCCACCAGGTGGAATCGAACCCCTGACCTCTGAATCGGTAGGTGACCTCGAAAATCCCACTGAGCCACCTTACACACTTCTTTCAAAAATGCTCAGAACAGCGGGATTTGATGGTTTTTGAGGATTTTTAGGGATTTTAGGGGGTTTCGAAGGGTTTTGAGTTTATTCTCAGCAGTTCCACATGCCGAATTCTGGAGTAAAATAATTTTTAGGCCAAAACTGTAAAAATCGAATTTTTCAAATCATTGATTTTGAGCAGTTTCAGACATTTCTGAGTTCATTTACAACATCAAAACAAAAAAGCAAAAAACTTTGGCCTCACATGGGATCGAACCCCTGACCTTCAGATTGGTAGGTGCTGAAACCCACTGAGCCATCTATGCATTTCGCTGGAAAATGCTCAAAATCACTCGGATCAAAGGGGAATAGGGGTTTTGAAGGGCGCTGAATTCATTTTCGATAGTTTCGGAGCGTTTTGAGCAATTTCGGAATTTTCGGGAAAAAATCCAGAAAAAAAATCGAAAAATCCAAAATTTTCGAATTTTCCACATCTTTGCCGGAGCAACTTTCTAGGCATTTTAGGCATTTTTACATGATTTTGAAGTGATTTCGACATAACTTAGCTCCCGAAAATCAGCGCGTTTCCCCCGGGAGAAAAAACAATGTTTCCCCTTTTTTTTTGGGTCCAAGGCGTATTTCAAAAAAAAAAAGTTATACTAAAAAAAGAAACAACGAAAAGAAAAAGTACAAAATATGTGTCGCCTCTCAAAAATTTATGAGAAAACCCAGCCAGTCACCAATATGTTGGGTATGGGTCGAGAGAGGCAGGGAGTAGGCCCCCCCCACCACCGCTGGGGTCCTAAAAGAAAAAAGATATGTGGATGGAAAAATGAAATAGAGTAAGAGAGAGAGAGGGAGAGAGAGCAGAGAAAAAAGGAGGGATTTGTGTTCTCCCTTCTCCACTGGCCTCCATTTCCTGTGTTTACGAGCGACGTGTTGCAAATTTCGACAAACTGACTGACATGTGTCTCGAAGTGGTGGTGCAGAGGGGAGGAAGTGATGATGAGGATGACCAGCAGCCTGGTGAAAAAGTGTAACAAATCCTGGCATGTTTTCCCGCATTTTTGTGCGGAAAACTGCATGGAAATCGTTGGAAATTTGCTAAAAAATGAATAATTTTTTCATATATATATCGTTCTTTCTTTTAAAAATTTCCAAATGTCTGAGGGGGTTAGGCATGTAGTCAAAAAGTGAAATGAGCATGGGGTTTAGAGGTTTTCCAAAAAAAACATCACATATATTATATCAAAGGACACTTGTGTTTCTCATGTTTCTCATGTTTCTCAAAATTTGGTAAAATGGGCGGAGCTTATTGGGGAAAAGGCACGTTTTGGTTTTGGGGGGAAGAGAAGTGAAAAGAGCCAGGAAAAAAAGCAGCGTGGAAGAATACAATTTGATTAGAGCTGAGGGAAATAAATAAATTAGAATTCGTGTGGATGAGGCGGAAAAATTGGGAGTAAAAACAATATATAAATGGAAAATATGTATATATAATTATACTTATATAATAAGACACATTTGGATGGATGGAAGGGAAAAGGAGAAAACAAAAAAAAATTATCGATCCGAATCTCCAGAATCTGAATCATTGGGATCTTGTTGTCTGGGGTGATAACTGCCATCGGAGCTTCCATTCATTTTCATTGGTCGCGAAACTCCGCCACTCCCACTCATCGTTCCATTCCCGGATTCACTTGGATTCGGTGTTCCTTGTTGGGATGGTCCACGGGATAGTGTGTTTCGTTGGTTGGCGGGTTTCACTGAAAGATTTGAGGTCTGTGGGGAGGAAAAATCGACGTTTTCTGGCTATAAAAGGTCATTGGCGGTTTCACTGCAATAAATTTGGGGTTTGAGGGGAAAAAAGATCCTAAATTTGATGAAATCTGAATTTGACAAGAACTGCGATTTTCAGGAAAAAAACCGTGCAAAGAAAGCTACTTTTCACGTGTTTTTGCCCCAAACGATTGAAGTTCGCTAAAAAAACGCAATTTTTTGCGTGGGAAGCCCCAATTTTGTGGAATTTTTTCTTTATCGAATATTTTTTACGTCATTTTTTTTCGGCTCGAAAAGCTCTAAATTTGACCAAACCTGCCATTTCCTACTCGAAGAACACTTCGAAAATCAGTAGTTTCGGTCGCTCTCTTTTTACCGCAATAAGCTCAAAATTTAACTGCTATTTTCTGAATTTAAAAAACGTGCAAAAAATTTAGTTTTCACGTAGTCTCTGTCTCAAAAACTTCAAAATTTGCTAACAAAAGTCATTTCTAGCACGAAACACTCCAAAAACTCATTATTTTTGTGTAAGTCTTCTTATTCTTTCATCCTTCACTAGCTTATATTCACAAAATTCCATACGGCTCGCCTTACCCGTGATAATCAAATTGTGCGCATTGGCGACCATCATATCCGTCACCTGATCCAGCGTTTTGCCGAGCACTTCGATTCCGTTCACTTCGAGGACCTGAAAATCAGAAAATTTAGTCGGAAATAGAAAGTAAAACGCTTCGAAAATCAAGAAAATCGATTGATGTGGAGCGATTTTATGTTTTACGGATGTTACGGATGTTTTGTAGTTTGTAGCCCTTCATCGCATCTACAAAAAGCCTGCCCACGGCGGCGGCAATTTGTAGAGGCGAACCAGTTTTGTAGTCTGTAGTTTTTCATTGCCTCTACAAAAAGCTTGCTGGCGGCGGCAGCAATTTGTAGAGGTTAAGGAAGTTTTGTAGTTTGTAGCCGCTCGTTGCCTCTACAAGAAGCCTGCCCGCGGCGCCGGACAATTTGTAGAGGTTAGGGAAATTTTGTAGTTTGTAGTCGCTCATTGCCTCTACAAACCAACAGCAAGAAAATATGACTCACCTCATCATTAACACCAAGGAGTCCGGTGGATTCGGCCAGCCCACCATCGACAAGACGTGAAATGAAGATACCCGACACTTTGATCACACCTCGTTCCGTCACTCGTACCGATGTGCCGTCGCTGAAATAGTTGGCGGTTTTAGTAAAGAAAATAGACAAAAATCATGGTAATTAGGTGAAAAATAGCAAAAAATCTGATTTTTGGCATAAAATCGCCGGAAAATCAATACTCACCGAATATAGAACCCAAGCGGTCGCTCCTGTCCGTGCTTACATAGGCGTACTCGCCGATGCGCTTCCGGCACGATGTCGACGTCGATGATGGCGGATACCTGAGGAATCAATCCATTTTAGCCGAATTTGGTGTCAAAAAGCAGAAAATCTTTTGATTTTCACCTTCGGATCGTTGAAAATGTCTAGAACATGAGTCAAAAAAAATAAAAATCGTCTGAATTCGACTGCTAAAAACGCCAAAAATGCTCTAAATCAGTGCATTTTCCTCTACTTCGCTTTAGGGGTTACCTGTCTAAAATCCTCGGGATTCGAGATGGAATAGCTGCGTTTCGGTGGTTTCTGAGCCATCAACGATGCGATTCCCTTCCATTTTTTGTCGGAATCCGTTCCGTATCCGTATTTTTCCTCCCACGATTCACCGCGTCGTTGGATGAGCAGGCGGAGCAGTGGGCGAGCGGATTCGAACGATTTTCGGAGGTTCTGAATGTTCGGATTCAATGGAAAAAATGGCATAACAACTAACATCATCATTGGTAATTGGCAACAAGTCACCGCTGATCGAGTTGTAGCACAATGTGAATTGAACACTCTCCAGATGGTGTAGCTTTTCGACGAGACTGCAAATCAATAAATCTATGGAAATCCGGACAAACAGACAGACAGACCTTCTGAATCCATCATAGGAGACGTTTCCGCTGAGCGGTATTGAGAAGCGACGCCATTCCGAGTCGAATTTCGATTTCACTTGTAGTGTTGAGGATGGTGGCCCGCCGTGGTGGCTGTTGTGATACCCGTTGTAGGACATCTGGAAATGCAGAGATGAGGATGGAACTAGTTTTGTAGAGGGCAAGAAGCGTGTATTGCAGTTTTAGAAGCTTTAGCCTCTACAATTCAGGCAGGCGGAGCCGTTCGCTACGTGCCGTTTCCCCTGGGTTGAAAGATGCAAAATTAGAACGACTGAGGACGGGAGGCAAATGAAAGGACCCTCAAGGGTAAACAGGGTAAATAATGGTTCAGATAGAATTAGAATGCGGGAGAGATTGTTGACAATAGGAAAGTGACGTCAACCGCACGCTAGATGAAGGAGGAGTTCCGACAGTTCAGGCAAATACTCAATTGTTATGTATCTCTATTGCTATGTTCTAACTGCTAGTGTCTCAACTGCTATATTTGGCTCCTCTGCTATGGATCAACTGCTATTTTCGCCATTTTTGATGTCTCAACTGCTATGGCTATAGCAGTTGATCCATAGCAGTAGAGCCAAAGATTGCAGTTGAGACACTAGCAGTTGATCACCCCCATAGCAGTTACGAAATAACAATAGAGATACATAACAGTTGAGTATCTATCGGCAATCCATTAGGTGGCAGATGCGCGACATATAAGCGGCTCTAAAAATACTCCACGTGCCGTTTTGTTGAGGCAAGTAATGTAGTTTGTAGCCTTAGCCTCTACAATACGCGTTGGGCGGTTTTGCCTCTACAAAACTCATAATTCTTCCACAACTGACGGGTTTTCTCGGATTATTTCTCAGTTTTCGTCGAATTAAGCGCAAAACTCACTATAAAAAGTCAAAAAACCACGTGTCGATACGTGGCGTTGTCGGAAATCTCGACGAATTTCGTGTGTGTTTATCAGGTGTCGCTGAAACTTTTTTATATTGTTTCGAGCGGATTTTCGTATGAATATTGGAAAATCAGGCAGAAATATCGACAAAAATTGGAAAATTAGCTTTAAAACTCTTGTTTTTGCTGAAAATTGAACAATTCTACCGATTTTTCTAACGGTTACCCGCCGAAATGAGTCATCATTTCCCAAAGAAAAATGATAAAAACCTGGAAGAGGAGTAGAGTAAAAAACGGTAAAAACAAGTGAGTCATCAAAAAGGTACAAAAAGCTGAGAAAATACAGCCAAAAGTTTCTCAAAAATCAATAAAAAGCAAAAAGTCAACGAGTTTATGGAAATTCAACAAAGAAAAATATGGAAATAATTCTAGACGCGGGAGCGAGCGGTGAAAAACGAGAAGACCCATAAAAAACGGGAGGATGGTGGGGAAACAGGGGAAAAAACGAAACGCGGAGGTGGAAAAACGACAAACAAAAATGGGAAAATGTGACTAAAATGACATAAATTAAAGAACATTTGTGGGGAAAATATAAAGAAATTTTAGAAAATCTCCCTATTCTTCGTCCTCGTCCGAGTCCAAGTCGAGCCCTTCGAGTTCCTGGAGAAAACAAGAGATTTATGGGGGAAAATAAGTGTTTTCGAGCAAGAAAAACTCAATTTTTGTGCAAAAAATTAGATTTTTTCGGGGCAAAAAATTCTAATTGCTTACCTCATTATCAAAGAGACTCTCATCGATCTCCACCTCATCCTGTGCTCCAATCAACGTGACATCCGACAAATTGAGTGTGGCATCACGGAGGAATAGTTGCCTACCGGTCAATCGACCAGCCAAATTCGCCAGTCGCTCTTTTTCAGCCGCATCCACTTCTGCCTTCCGTTCCAGATCGAACTTCTCCTTCCAGGCACGGAATGAGTCGGGTGTTACGATGGTTCCTGGAAGGGAATAGGTGAGGTTAAGGGCACAAAAACTATAATTATGCCTCTACAAAACTCTGAATCGCTCAAAATCGCCTGGCTTTTTTTCAGCTCACTTCCAGTCAGACGGTTTCTGGAGTGATTTGGTGCGGCTAAGGGCACAAACACTACACATCTTCACTGAATACTTGACAAAACGTCCCGCGCAGGTGATTTTTGACAGAAATTACGCTATGAACAGCTTGACCCGTGCGAAACTCAAAATCACTCAATTTTCTTAAAAACTTACCCTCGAACTTCTTCCGACTCTCCGCCTCCTTTTTCTCCTTCTCAATCTCTACTTTCGCCTCTTTCGCTTGCTTTTTCACCTCGACCAACTCGCCAATCTCGTCTTGAAGTGCTGAAACAATGGCGAACACCATCACCATTCCCAAATTCTCTTCGGCCACCGCTTTCAGTTTTTCGATGGCTTCGGCGATTCGCTCCTCGGTAAAGGCGTCTTCGATGCCCGAGAGTGTGATTATGGGGATCTGGAATTGATTTTTTGCGGTTTTCAATACAGAAAACTAGGAATTTGAAGGTTTTTGAGCTCCTAACCGTGAATTACTATATATTTTATGGGAAAAAAGGCTTCTAACTCACCTCATCTGGATATTTCTCAGGGAACTCAATGCCAAGCGTCACGTCGAAATCGTCGTCTGTCGGGTCTTCGTACTGCAAATTTTTACAGTTTTTTAGCGATTTTAACCGGAACTCGTCGTTTTTTGAGCCTTATTCACCCGTTTTTAGCGAAAACCGACAGTTTAACAACAAACCTGATTTGATTTGAGTTCGATGCTCAGCTCAATCGTCGGATACTCGCGAGACAGCACTTGGATTTCCTCTTCTGAATAGATCGCCTCAAGAGCTTCGATCTCTTGCTCTTGCTGCTCCTGATGCGACATTTCACTACCCGGTTACCTGTACTAATAATAATTGCCGTTGAACAGATGTATCGCAATGTGTGCACCGTTGCGCCGTAGTGTTTGCGGGCTTTTGTGAACGAAGGTCACCGCGGCGTGCGGACTACAAAGACGCAGGTGCGAAGGGGAAAGTGATGATATTCCGTTTCGGAATTGAATGTCATTATCATCGTTCATCTGAAATTGAAAAGAAAACGAAGATGCGATTTAGGACGGGAGGCTTTTATTTATCGCTCGAGTCAGCAGGAGGAAAAGAAATAAGGATTTT
>GL379796.1:1436627-1448865 GCA_000143925.2 Caenorhabditis brenneri | reverse complement strand
CATGTTTTTGTCGCCTTTTATCAGTGCTTTTAATATAAAAATGACAATTTGATACAAGTTTTTCAAATTCCTATCCAAATGTTCCCTCGTATTACATTGTCATGGAACGACCTTGCTTATGTTGCTCATGCACTTAGCTATATTTTTGTAATTAACGAAATTTTTGTAACTTCTCTGGTCGAAAAGTTATGCCAGCCAGCAAGGATGAATTTCTAAAAATACTCTTCTACCATTCAGATCATACTTGCTTGTTCCCGGGCCGGCCCGCCAGCCCAACACGGCCCGGCCCATAAAAAGCCAGGCCCGGCACGGCCCTGAAAAACTTCCGTCCGGACCCGGCCCGTTCGGCCCGTCTTGTCAGAGATGCTGATTTTCTGAAAATTTTTAGCCATTTTTCCCAAAAATTTTGTTGAAATTTTTTATTGGACTGGGAAAACGACGAAGTTTTTGTTCTCCTTTGTTGTTGATTGTTGATTTACGGATAGATTTGTTGAATTTATTGAAAAAAAAAAACGTCTCCTGTGAAAAACTCTGTACCCTCCGAAATACGGACCAGAATCGAGCCGGGACGGGAAGGACGGCTTGCTTGGACAAATCGTCGAAGATGATGAGGGCGTGCTTTCCGTTGTCACGGAAGAACTCTCCCATAGCGCATCCAGAGTATGGGGCCAAGAATTGGAGTGGGGCGGCGTCAGAAGCGGTAGCAGAGACGACGATGGTGTAGTCCATGGCTCCGGCATCGGTAAGACGCTTGACGATCTGGGCAACGGTGGATCTCTTCTGTCCGACGGCGACGTAGATGCAGTAAAGCTTCTTCTTGTCATCTCCAGCGTCGTTGAAACGCTTCTGGTTGATGATGGTGTCAATAGCAATAGCGGTCTTTCTAAAAGTTGAACATTATTGAAAGATATTCGAAAAAGTAAAACATACCCGGTCTGACGATCTCCAATGATCAATTCACGTTGACCACGTCCAATTGGTACAAGAGAGTCGACGGCCTTAACTCCAGTAAGCATAGGTTCGCGGACAGACAAACGTGGGATAATTCCTGGAGCCTTAACTTCGACACGGGATCTCTTGGCAGAGTTGATTGGTCCCTTTCCGTCGATTGGGTTTCCGAGAGCGTCAACGACACGTCCGAGAAGTCCATCTCCGACTGGAACGTCGACGATAGCTCCGGTACGCTTGACGATGTCTCCCTCTCTGATGACCTTATCGTTACCGAAGACGACAACTCCGACGTTGTCAACATCCAAGTTCATGGCCATTCCCTTGATTCCAGAGTCGAACTCAACCATTTCTTCGGCCTGGATGTTCTTCAATCCGTAGACACGAGCGATACCGTCTCCGATGGAGAGAACCTGCAAAATAATAGTTTGGAATGAAACAAGGCTTGAAATATTACCTTTCCGGTCTCCTCAAGATTGATTCCAGTCTCGGTTCCGAGAATTCTCTCCTCGAGAATCTTGGAGACCTCGGATCCGGAGGCAGCCATACCGCGAGCGGTAGTGGCGATTCCGGCATTTTGGACCTGTAAAAAATTATTTTATACGCATCTCAATGAAAATTCGAAGAAATCAATAAGTACTGATTCCTTGAATCGGAAAATTAGGCAAAAGCATTGAATTTGTCAATAGAAAGGCTCAAATTAAGCTTTGAAAATTTACAGTAACAAAAAAAATTTCCGAGCCTAAAATTCCGATTTTCGGGTAGAATTTTGCGACGAATTCCGTAAAACGAACCTTGACGGCGGTGTTAAGAGCTGTGACGACGCGTTTGGCGAACATCTTCGACGGGTCTGCTCGGAAAAAAATTCCAAAAGCAAAAGTAAAACCGGCGCTGCAGTAAGGCGGCTCCCCTCGATGGGCGGTTGATGGAATGCAGGTTGTCGGGGGTACGGTAACACTTGGCAGGCTGCCAGCGTGTCCGTGGAGCGCGCTTGCTGCATTTTGTTTTATTCCCCGATTTTTAAGACTGCTTTTTCCAGCTTTTCATTTGAAAAAGCGAAGATTGATATAAAAATAGTTATTTTCCGGAATTCATCGTAAAATTCTCTTTCATTTGATACCAAAATTTATCGATTTTTCTCGCAGATGGGCGACAAACTCGACATGACAATTAACGAGGTGGCGTCGATGGATAGAAAAGTGGTAATTCCGAAGTTTGAAGCCGAAATAGAAGTTCCAAGCTTTCAAGAGCATGTTCAGTTAGAAAAGGAAGCTTCTAGGAAAAGAAAATTCCACGAAACACCAGAGTGAGTACAGCATAATCGAGTTTGACATAGAAAAACTGTTTTTAGAGCACCAGACCGTCCAAACGCGCTTGACACTCGCAAAAAGTGGAAATTTGATGAATATGCGCCGTTTGAAGCGGTAAGAATCGAAAAAAATAGCAATACATAAAAAATAATATCGTTGCAGGGTTTTGAGGAGTGCAAACCATCCACTTCGGCGGCTGCCTATGAGGATGCTCAATCCCAATCGTGCCCTAGTTCGATGGAAAGAAGTTCAATAGAAGAAGAAGTAAATACAGAAGAAGAAAAGGAGGATTCTGAAGAAAAAGAGGACAAAAACTCTCAACGCGAGCCATCTCTCACTGAAACCGACCCCATGAAAATCTGGACAGCGGCTGATGATTACGCTCTGATCGTTGCGATTTCTCATGTCTCCTGCCTGAAATTCATTCATAACAGTATGCCATTCTCGCGGAAATTCACAAGAGCGGAATTAGAAGAGAGATATAGTCAATTGATGTACGATGAGAAGATGTCGGAGCAGGCCAAGGGAAGAATCGCGTTGATGAAGTCACGAGAGAAAATTTGCATTGAATCGCGTACTCCATTTTCCAGAGAAGAGGAGAAGTGTCTGATGGAGGCGGCTGAATTAGTGTTGAAGAGTCAGAAGGGAGAGAGATACGACCCAGATAATCATACAGTGTTGCAAATCGAGCATTTCAAGCAGATTCTGAAAGACAATAGGTGAATAATGGTTTTTTTTTACAGCGAGGCACTAAAAATTATGAAAAATCCATGAGACTTGCCTGATTTTTGTCGCTATTTTTTCAGAATCACATTCCATCAATCACGTACACCACAAGTCCTTTCTGACCACTTTCGACATAAATTGTAATGATTTTTGTCAATTTTCACCCCTGAAAATCGCTAATTCTCACATTTTCAAATTTTCTTGCTTAGAATCTAGTGTCTCGGCACTTCTCAACTCCCTCTCATTTCCAGAACTTCCTTCCACAAATCCCGGAATCCACAAGTGCTTTCCGATCACTTCCGACGCATCAAGAGCTATCGAGAGCCAAAGAACTCGCCGTACACCTATGAAGCATTTGAGAATCCCACGAATGGATGGGTGATGGATTTCGATTTGATGCGACCGCTACAGTGAGTTTTTGGTGTGGAAACCTGGGAAATCAGAGCCAAAACCCTATAAATTCACCATTTTTTGCATCAAACAGACACATTTTGCGTCATTTTACTCTTCCAAGCCTTTTATCTTCCAGAGAATGCCGCACGCGCTACCACGCCATCGCCAAACGACCGGCGCTCCGTGGAATTCAGTCTCGCTTCCAGACAAGCTCCACCGTTCCCGACAATGCCGTAGCTATGATTCATGGACGCTTCCTTCAGTATGCCATGACCGGAAGCGTTGTTATCATGGGACGATCGTCGATTAACGAGCGGGTCGATATCGATTTGTCGAAAGAGGGCCCGGCGGCGAAGGTATGCACTAAAAACGGAATTTTCAGCCCAAAAACCATTCGATTTTCAGGTTTCCCGTCAACAAGCGGTGATTTCACACGACTCTGAGCACAACTTCACCATTCAGAACATCGGACAACGGGCGATTTATGTGGATAGTAAACCGCTGCCGCAAATGGTGGCGACATCGTTGAGACGTAAGTCAAAACCAGGATTTAGGCGGGTTTTCAGCAAAATCTGTCACTTTGAGCAGTATTTCGGCCGAAAATCTGTCATTTTTAGTAGTATTTCGACCGAAAATCTGTCATTATTGTGCGATTTCGTTCCAAATTCCAGCAAAAAATTTCAGTTTCAGTGCAGTTCGGAGTGATTTTCAGTCAATTTTTAGCAGTCAGCGCTCAATTTCTCTTGAATTGCCCCTAATTCCCCTCCTAATCACACTATTTTCAGATGGCTCCGTTATCGAAGTGGCCTCCATCCGCCTCAACTTCCACATCCCGGTGCCACGTGTCCTCCACCCGCTCACTATGAAAGTCGCCATGCAGCACAGGAAAGCCCAAGCGGAAAAGCAACAGAAACAAATGTTATCGCTTCAACGTGGAGGCCCGCCTCCCTCGCTGCCACCACAACAGAAAAAGCCACGTGTCAAACCGCCGACGCCAATTGCTAGGAAACCGGAGATGCATCCAGTGGAGAGATTGATGGGAGCTGGTGGTGGTGGTGGAGGCGCTCTGAAACTTTCACCGGCCAACTAATTTTTTTTGTATAATTTTCCCTTTTTTCCATCCCCTTCTAAGCCTATGATCTCTCAGTTTTCGTACACCATTTCTATGATTTCCCACTTTTTTGCCTCAAATTATCCCGATTTTGTTTAGCATTTACTGTTCCATCTTGACCCACTTGTTTCTTATCTAACAAAAGTCTCAAACTTTTTTTAATTGTTTTTTTCTTCTAGACTGTATGCCGTGCGCCTGAGGCGCTTTAGCACTCTAGGTAGGCGTCTAACCTAGCTTTCGAATGTAGAGAACTTTTTAGGGGTTGGGCATGATTATACTAATTTGAATGCCCTTGGTGAGCTCTTTCGGAGCAAAAATGATCAATTTGCACTAGCTCTCCAGTTTTCATTTGTCTAGTGATATTTGCTGCTGTTTTGCTCCCTAACTCAATTACTTTCTGGTCTTTCAACCCTAGGACAAAAACACCTGCGAACATTCACTCACACAAATTTGAACTCCTAAATGCAATGCTCAACCAACTACCTCTCCACCCCCGAATTGCTATCCACAGTCCTTCATATTCAATCAATTCTCGACGTTCCTGTACTAAGCTACGGTGTATTTTGTATAGTATGGAAGACACCAAAAGAAATGAGAACCGTGAAGTTTTACATGCTAAATCTTCACTTTTGGGGTGCTCTTTTCGCGGTGAACACTAGTTTTTTGGCGATTCCATATCTGTTGTTACCGACTTTATCTGGTTATTTTTTGGGGGTAGTTGATGCTGCAGGAGAATTGATTTACGGGTTTCTCACTACTTTGTCAGGTAAAAATTGGTCTCTAGGTCCTATAAAAGGCTCCGGGACATTTCGAAACCGGCGATTTTAATTGATTTTTCTGCAAATCTGAACAGAATAAAACTTCAATAATTTTCAGAAAAAAACATTTTTTCAGTCAAAAAAATTTTTTTTCGAAAAAAAGTTGACCTTTTGTTTTGCTCAGATTTGCCTGAAAATCAATTAAAATCGCCGGTTTCGAAATGCCCTCTAAAAAGGTAGATACTCAGGTGCTATTTCTCGACTGCTATGTTGTAACTGCTAGTGTCTCAACTGCTAGATTTGGTTCTTCTGCTATGGATCAACTGCTATAGCCATAGAAGTTGAGAAATCAAAAGTGGCGAAAATAGCAGTAGATCCATAGCAGAAGAGCCAAATATAGCAGTTGAGACAATAGCAGTTGATCACCCCATAGCAGTTGAGTATTTGCCCCCCCCCCCTCTCAAAAAAATGTTTCAGCCACCGTATCCTCTATCCTGGCTATTTACGAGAATCGATATTTCGTCTTATTCGCTCAGAATTCGTTCTGGAGCCGGGTCCGAAAACCATTTCTAATATTCAGCTTCCTGGTGCAACCATTTATATTCATACCGGTCTATCTCAATATTCCTGAGCAAGAACCTGCTCGAGAACTGGTTTTCAAAGAGCTCCCCTGCTTTCGAAACGGGAAAATTGGCAGGGAACTTTTTGTGTTGGCGTCCGATGACTCCCTATTGTTCACAACGGTTTTTTATCTAGCTTTGACGTATTGCGTGTTTAATTTCGGGTTTTTTGGGTTGACAGTCTATAATTTGTGGTTGAAGAAGCAGAAGATGGTGTCCAAGGCGACCATGAGAGTGCATAGAACGTTTTTGAAGGCTTTGATAGCTCAGGTAAGGCAAAATCAGCATGTCTCGGTTATCTTTGAAGCTATCAAAAAATGTTCAACTGATGAAATGTTCAAAATGCTCTTCTTAACATTTCTCTAGTTGACCATGTTTTGATAGCTTCGAAGACAACCGAGATATGCTGCTCTGAACATTAAGGTAGGTGAATGCGCTACCAACTGCGCTACCAACCACTACATTATTTTCCAGACTCTGTTCCTCTGCACCGTCATCCTCACCCCTATCATCTTCTCACTTCTCGTCATCTACACCCGTTATCACAACCAAACCCTCATCAATTTCCTTATCATTCTGTTCTCCCTTCACGGTGTTGGCTCTACAATCGTAATGGTGCTTGTACACAAACCCTATCGGGAGTTCACTCTTTGTAGTGCTGGTAGACAATTCAAAACTCCCTCCATTTAAAGGGACACATCGTCGTGACAGGACCCCATTTGATGGGTTCACTCCCAGCCGTCAAGTGAGTGGAGTAGTCGTCAGTCGGTCATTCAGTGTTTGCGTGTGGTGCCTTCCCTTTTTTTTGTCTTCGTTGTCTTCTCGTTATTCTGAATCAATGGCTCGTTTCACAGGTTTTTCTCTCAAACGCCAACGCTACCCAAAGATGTCTGCCAACACCAACGCTGCTTTGACCGCTTTCGAGGAGGACATCCTCCAAACTTTTATGGTGAGTCTGAACTGAATTAGCATTTTTTCAGTAGAGTCAGAGTAGTCACTAGAAGATATAAGACTAGACTCACATGGTTTCAGACATGATTTCCGTTTAACCTATATTTAGCCATTGTAAACCAGCACAACCTATTTTCCTGCTAACAAGGAATGTGCAACGCCTCACAACCTCAGAATCGGCACAAAATTTTATGAGAGGTTCATACCATTCTAGATAGGCACCCCAAAATTTTTTCGAGTTCGCCCATCAGTTTCAGCCGAGTTATGTCGAGTGGAAGTCAGAATGACGTGATTTTGGCTTAAAACTGCTCATTTTCGAGGGCGTTTTTTTTCCACCTTTCAAGCTTTTTTGGAAGTAAATTTTATTGATCAGGATATTTTGGCGGACTAAGAAAGATATCCCCGAAGTTATAGCGAAAAAATTTTTGTCTGAAATCTCGAAAAAAAAGACACATCCTGTCACATAATCCTCATTTTATTCTGTCTCATCTTACGGTCTTGCACTTCGGTGTTAGTGTATTATCTCTGTGGGATTACCATTCTAATTCTCTTGATTGTCATGTCGGCATATTGACATATTATTCCTATCTCAGTGGGATTAGCGGAAAACAATAGTAATTGTCCTCATTAACCATGTTATAATCGGTCACACAGTCTCACCTGTACTCTGGCGGTTTAGTATAAGGTGTTGCGAGACAGTGGGATTAGTAAGATAGGTTCTACTTGAGTTGAATGAACCCAAGAGAAAGGTTGAAAAATTGGATGGATCCAAGATAGGCACCTGGAAACTGGGTGGACCCGAAAATTCTAATAAACTGTAACTGTAATTTTTGGGTCCATCCGATTTTCAGGGACCTTTTTTGGGTTCATTGAAGTTTTTAGACCCTCAAATGGGACTGGGTGGGCTATAGGAATGAGACATATTGTACCTCTAAATGCTTTAGCCCCCTAAACGTCCCAAACTAAATCTAGAGCGACCTTTCTTTCAGGGAATGACAGGTTCCACCAACGAAGCCGCCGCCATCTCCATCCTCGTCTCTTGTGGCTTCAACCTTGATGATGCGGTTTTCCAGCACACCCTCCAAATGTCTTGTGAATCTGATCAGTATGAGTCTTTTGGGGCTTCTACCTCCAGTTCTACTTATTCCTCCAGCTCCTCCAGCTCCTCTTCCTTATCCTCATCCCCTTCCTCTTCCTCTTCCTCCACCCCCTACAACTCCCTTCTCACCAATTTTTCGCAGAAGTTCAACAAAAAATACAACTCCACCCTGACCTTTTTCTCCGAACCCCTCCAGAAAGCTCTAAAGAGCTCCCAGAGACATTGCAAGCCGGTTTTGTTTTTCATCACTAATTTTAAAAGCCGTAACTCCAACTCTTTCATTAAAAAAGTGATTTTGAATGAGACTGTCTCGCAAACCTTGGAGAATAATTTCATTGTTTTCCCATGGGATATCACCAGGGAAGAGCATCTGGAGAGATTCTCCACGGAGCTCAGAGCCAATGGCCTCCACTCCTTGGCAGATTTTATGGAAAAATTTGCTCAAACCGAGAGGGACTCCTTCCCGATCTTGCTCCCAGTCCCAGCTGTTCATGGGGATTTCGACATCCCACCGTTCATCGAGTCCTCGGATTCAGTGGACGCTGCTATTGCTAAACTTTTGGTGGTATCCCAGGAGTTCGAGTGCTTGAACCGTGAATTGGTGGAGAAGAAGAGGGAAAGAGAGGAACGGGAGCAGATCAGGAAGAGTCAGGAAGAAGAGTATGAAGCTTCTCTGAAAAAGGATTTAGAGAGAATCAGGGAGAAGAAGCTGGAAGAGGGGAAGAAGCAGAAGGAGATGGAGGAGGTGGAGAGGTTGAAGGTGGAGGAGGCTTCCAGAATGGAGAGACTGAAGAAGGTTATTCCAGAGCCAGATGCCACGGAGCCAGGAGTTGTAACCGTGAAGTTCAGGTTGCCCGGAGGAAAGCAGGTGAGTAAATGGCTCAAGCCATTCCAAGCTAGGCTGGATAATCAAAAAAATGGATAATTTCTAGCCGTTTCAAGCCAGTTTCAGTCACATTTTGTCTTTTTTAGAGACTTTTCAGACAGGCTTAACCAATTTCTGAAATATTCATATACCGACTTGACAGTTTCAGTTAACCCTATCAAATCTACCTTATTTTCAGCTCACCCGCCGTTTCCGACCAACGGAAACCATCCATACACTGGTCTTGTATCTGGTCTTCCAGGGTATCTGCCCGCTGAACTTCAAATACTTGAATTCGGAATTCCCGAAGCAGAATATATTGTTGAAGTACGCCCTGAACCAATCCTTCCAGGAGATAGCATGGCCAGCTAGGGAGACAATTTTTGTGGAGAAATTTTAACTTTTTTTTCTGGTTTTCGGGTTTTTTTCAAGAGCTTTTTTGATAATAAATTTCGTTTTTTAGTAGCTTCTGTATTTTTGTCTTTGACAATTGGAAAATTGCCATCACCTTCAAGAAATTCTCCTTTTTCAAAATTTTTTCGAAATTTTCTGGATTCGTCTTATCACGTGTTCAGAAAAGGTCCCCTACGATTGAATTTTTTCAAACGCCCGCGAAAGTTAAGCTCCGCCCACAGGGCGTGGCTTGTCGATTTACGGAGGCTTCTCACTTGTTTTTTATGTTTTTGAGGGAGTTTTGCTCGGTTTCCCGCCAACTTTCAAGTCGATTTTGAATTTTTCTTTCACTTTTCGCATTTCTACACTATAATCGACTTTAAAAACACTAAGAAATGAGTTTTCGGAAGATTTTGAAAAAATGTACGGCGGAGCGCACTTTCTGAAATTTCAGTCAAGTTTTTCCGAAGGGGACACTTCGCGAGCCCGTGCGTATTATGCGCTGATAACTCACTGACAACTGTACATCTGTCAACATGACAGGTGCTCATCACTCACCGGCTCACTGATAAACTACCCTCTCGCTCTTTTTTTTTTGACACTTTTCCTCTTCATTTTTCATTTTTACCTTCTTCAACTCTGGCGTACTGCTTGTACATGCCTCCTTTTCTTCGACTCTTAAGGTAAGCTTCGATTATAGCCTGTGGAAATTCAGCTACGGACATTTTCAGGTCGGAATAGCTGATTTTTTCTAACTTCTTTTTTATTTCGACACACTTGGCTCGCTCGGATCTGCAGGCCTTTTTTCTATCGTAAGCTTTCGAAGGGTTTTTTCTTACAATGTAAATTTTTCAGGATTATTCCAAAATTATATATTTTTCTGTTCATCTCAATCTTCGGACAATTCCTCAAAGATCGGGATTGTTGATTAAATTATCAACTTCCCACATTTGATTCTAGAAGTGTGGTAAATTATTATCAGTTTGTCCAGACAGGGGTGAGTCTTTTTCATTGACTCCTTGAAATTGCGCGGAGCCCATGCCTTTGGTCCCTGGGATCATATGCTATCAAACTGTTTTACAGGCTTGAACTCAACTTCTTCCGATGCAAAAACAGTAGGTTAAAACTCGTAAGTTATTATTTCCAATATTTTTTTCGATATCTGAATTTTTCAGGATCTCCCAATAGCGTGGCCGCTGAAGATCTTCTGTCCCGGCGAGGACGTCGATTTTTTGGATTATTTAATAATTTTTTTCATTTTGCCGATCATTTTTCAAATAAATAATAACATAACACAATGGAATACTTGTCAAAAAGGTTTTTTCGAAATTAAAATTCCAATATTCATCGAGGTGTTGGTAAATCGCTGGGTTAGACGCTGTGCACTTTCTGAGAGTGATCATGTTGAAATTGATGGAATCCACGGCTTCTGTAAACAAGAAAAATATTATTTATTTGAGTAGTTTTCAAGAAAAAACTTACAATTACATCCACCTTCTCACTTTCTCAATCATTGTACTCCTGTTCTTTAAATTGAGACCGAGTGCACATAGGCTGAAACATTGAAAATATTTTTTTTTGATCCTAAACTTCAATTGATCACTCACCGCGAGGCTATTAGCTTCTGAAAACGCCACAAATTCTGTACTCCTCTTCAGCCTGTTCGTTTGTAAGCTGAACAGTTGTGGCAGCAAATCTCTAATTCATTCTTTCAGGAATTCTGAAAAACTTTAAAAAAGTTTATTTTTGAACTGACTTTTTAATTTTGGTTACTCACATCGAACAGATAGAAAAGAATTCCGTCCCATTGTTGAAATACGAACAGCAAAATTTAAAAATCCGAAATAATCAAATTGGACCTGCAAAAAAATCTCTATGAACTCACTCCAAAAGCTAGGATTATAAGCTTACCTTAAGGGTCCAATAAAAAGAGGCCTGCAAAACCAGGCAAGCCAAGTGAGGAGTCCAAAAAAATATATGAAGACAAAAGAAATTATGAACAATCAACGCCGGACCTGGAAAAAATGATTTGGAATAGCACCTATATGGTCGGATCGACATTACCTTAAGGGTCCGGGAAAAATGGGAAGGCCTGCAAATCCGGCGAGCCAATGAGAAAAAGTCCATTACAGAAAAATAACTACATCTTGACCTGAAAATTAGAACTTTGGAATTAAATATTTGAGGTATTTTTGTCCGAAATTCATACAAGGCTGTCAAAATTTAGCACAGTTACAGCGTCATAGAGGCTAAGGAAGTGTTATATAGTTTGTAGTTTTTTAGCCTCTACAAGATCTTAAGATGAGCAGAAATATGATTTTCCGAGAAGAAAAACAACTCCTAGAATTTTTTCCAAGGAAATTTTATAGGAAAAGTGTGTCTCTCTACTCCCTTCTGTCTATGAACTTGTGCCGCTTCGCACGTTTTTCTTCCGCACTGCGCATCAGAAAAAAACGGGAACCGAGCCCAAAAACTAGGAAGCTCTAGCTTTTTTACTAGTCCTCAATCACCAAACTCAAGTCTTTTTTTCTTAAAAATCAGGCTGGAACCCGTGAAAATAGACTCACCTTAAGGGTCAACGACAAAGAAAATAGATAGGAGTGCACATCGAGTAAGTCGGAGCGGAGAGAAGAGGACGAGCAAAAAAAAATGACCAGCACAAAGTTGTTATCGGAGCCGCGCCGCGCCCTCTGTGAGGGTGAGAGACGCAGAAAATCTGTTCAGCTGTTCTACGTTTCATGTACTTTTTGTCGCCACAACTGACGCAATGACATATGTTAGTGTGTCGACCCGCGAGTCAATTCTCGCATTTCTCGCTTTGCCTCGCATTTGTCTCGACTCGCTTTATTGAGTCTCGGCTCGCAACAAGGCTCGCATTACTCGTACTCTCAATTACTCGCAAACTTCATTACTCGCATAATACTCGCAAATTGATAAAGGCGTGAACTTCGGTTTCTCTCTCTTTTCAGCCTCCACGTAGGTAAAAAAGAGCATCTTTCCTGTCCTGGGTTCACAAAGGTCACAAAAATAGATTGAAATAGACGAAAGAAATATATAAATTTTA
>GL379796.1:1382301-1435627 GCA_000143925.2 Caenorhabditis brenneri | reverse complement strand
TGTATACAGACACAATAATAGTTCAAGAAATCTAGAGATATTCTGTACAAAAGACCAAGGAAGTCTTCGTTATGATCGGGTAACACGAACATGTAATCATTCTTTTTTTTCCATACAGAGCAGATTGTCAGGATCTTTTAAAAAGTAGTACTGCAATGTACCTCTGGCTTGCCTTTTGATCGATACTAGTGGTCTCAATGAATAACCCGAGTAACTTACAGGAATAATCCGGAGCGAAATCCTTACCGTAGAATGTTACATGAAGCTCGCTTGACCGGAAGGAGTCGCTCTTAATCGAGAAGATCATAGGAAACCCAGAAAAAATATGTAGAAAGACAAGCGCCAGGTCTCAAAACTCATTTGATTCCTTTTTATTTTCCAAAATGTTCGTGACCTTTGTGAACCCAGGACAGGAAAGATGCTCTTTTTTACCTACGTGGAGGCTGAAAAGAGAGAGAAACCGAAGTTCACGCCTTTATCACTGGCTCGCCTGACTCGCAAATTTATTTGCGAGTATTATGCGAGTAATGAAGTTTGCGAGTAATTGCGAGTACGAGACATTGCGAGCCGAGACAATGCGAGTAATTGCGAGTACAAGTAATGCGAGCCTTGTTGCGAGCCGAGTCTCAATAAAGCGAGTCGAGACAAATGCGAGACATGCGAGATTCCTCGTTTTTTGCGAGCCTTACTACTCGCAGGTCGACACACTAACATATGTGTTGGTCACTCTTTTTCAATTTTGTTGAGAAGGTCGAAGGGTTATATGGCATCTAGTTCAGGATAACTCGGCAACTGGTGGCACTTCGAATATGAAAGTTGGATTCTGTCAGAAGCTTATATTATTTTTCAAGTTTTGATTCCCAAAAATCGAATAACAAATTATTTATTGATAGTTCAACACTCAAAAAACAAATTGCATATACATCATCTTCCTCTTCTTCATCACTGTTTGTGGTGACGCAGTGCATACTTGAACTGATGGAATCCCACGCCTCTGTAAGCAAGAAATAAGCATTTTGGAGAATTTTCAAAAAAAAAAAAAAAAACTTACGTTTTCTTTTTCACTCCTTCAGCAATGCTTCACCGGCTCCAAATTGTCGTAAACGTTCTGAAAAATAGGAAATGTATTAATTTTGATGCTAAACTCCACTTACGTCCAGCCAGTCTGCTGTGAAGACTCCCCATATTTGATATGCCATGTTTTGTAGATGGGTACATCTTGCTGGAAAACAGGCAAGCGTCAAATTCCGATCCACTTGCAAGTACTGCATTTATATTCCATTCTTGTTATGCACTGAAAGAAACTTTCTTGTTCTCAACCTCCACTTGCTTTTCAATTACTTACGGCTGGGCAATTAGTCTCTGTTAAATCTTGTTTTGAGGATATGAAAGGCTGAAAAATATGGTTTGAATCCGTGTTCATCCTGTTTTTCCATTTTTACATACCTTTTTTTTCCATTTTTACATACCCTGAAAAAAGTTGAATTGTTATGAACCACAGAAAATGAAATTGTACACAGTCTATCTAATAATGTGAGTTTAGAGCAGTATGTCGGTGGAAACTGGGAATGTTGGAATACGATCAACTGAGAAAACATTCAGCAATAAATATTAGGTAGTGAGGTAGTAAGGTAGACAGACACTGTCGGGTGAAACTACCCCAAAACTGCTGGCAAACTGTCAGTACATTGCCGGAGGGAACTAACGAAATGTATTTTGGTCAACTTGCAGACCGAAATGACCAGAAAGAGCTTAGAAACCCGCTCGGAAACAAGCCGGGATTAAGCCGGGAATAAGCCGGAGAATAGCTGGCTCTTACTACCTCACTACCTCACTACGCAGTATATCTCGGTTGATCTTGAATTTCTGAAAATTTGGTCAACTAAACAAATGTTTATCAATACGTTTCAAACATTTTATCAGTTAAAAACTTTTCGATAACTCTAAAGCCAACCGAGCTATACTGCTTCGAACATGAAGTATACCAAAACGTCACTCACCGAGCTTCCCTCATCTTTTTTGGATGCGGTTGATTGGCTATCTCCGCCGCTGAAACATCGACGGTATAGTTGAAATACATATAGGCAACACTACTGAAAAATTCGAAACAATCAATTTGAACCTGCAATAAAAATTCTATGAACTCAATTCAAAAGCTAGGATGATAGGCTTACCTTAAGGGTCCAATATAGGGAGGCCTGCAAATCCGGGCGAGCCAAGGAAAGAGTTCAATAAAATGTATATACAAAGAAGAAATTAGAGAAAATCAATGCCGGACCTGAAAAAGATGGTTTGAAATAGATCCTAGATGGTCAAAATCTAGCGAAGCTCACCTTAAGGGTCCGGGGAAACAGGGAGGCCTGCAAATCCGGCGAGCCAATGAGAAAAAGCCCATTACAGAAAAATATTTACATTTTGACCTGGAAACGAACTGATCAAATAGATGCCTAGACTCCGGAATATAGAATATTCAGCTTCAAAACTTATCGAAAACTGTCGAAAACTATCGAAGTTACAGCTTTATGCAGGCAAAGAAAGCAGCTGTATAGTTTGTAGTTTTTTTAGCCTCTACAAACTTTTATAATGAGCACACAATTTTTTCAGAGAGGAATCTTCATATAAAATATGTGCTCTTCCTTCTCCTTTGCACTTCCCCACTAATGCGGGTCCACATTTCCGCAAGGGACGCTCCCACGCTCAGAGAAAAACAAAGGGACCAATCCAAGAAACCAGGAGGCTCCAACTTTTTTTTTCTAGTCCCCAATCTCTAAATTTAAGCATTATTGTTCCTGAGAATCGGACTGAAAAAGGAAAAATAGGCTCACCAATGGCAAAGAAAACATATATAGAAGTGCACACTCAGTCGTCTTATCGCAGCAACTGACGCAATGACGTATGAATCGGTCACTCTTCTCGTTTTTCATTTTTTTTTCTCGGGAAGGTTGGAAAAAGGGAAGTCGAGACTGAAACAACAGAAAATATAGGGGCCTCGGTTCTGAATGATTCATGCGCCTTTGAGATTCCTTTTCATCTTGTACTACTTTTGTGAGGTTTTGATACCAACAAACATTTTAAAATATTTATCTACATAGTATTTCAAAAATATTTAATCTCTCTTCTGATTTGAGCCGACAGTACTTCAGCAAACCTCCGCCACTGATCTTTTCTATTTTTTCGATGATGAGGACGTTCTGAAAGCAGGGTTAAGTAAGATGATGTACCGTTAACAGATTTTCAGAGCAGCATATCTCGGTTTCCTTCAAAAAGTTAGCTTCAATAATAAATTTTGAATTTTTTGCCAGCTGAAAACTTTTTGAAAACCCCAAAGGCAACCTAGATTACTGCTCGAAACATAAACTAACGCTTACTTGTTTTGTGTCACCATCACAGAGCAAACGATAAGCCATTGGTTCTCCAGTTTTGTTGAGCAATGGCATCAAATCCACTTCTAGCGGATCCGTCACAAGTTCGTACTTCCTTGCTATAGAAAGTATGAATTTCAATTCCAAATTGATTCCTGAAAATAGTTGGATCAAGATAAACTAGTGATATGTGTTTAAAGAAGCATATCTCGTGTGTATTTAGAGCTATCAAAAATTTTTGGCTAGTAAACTGCTTGAAACCCCTTGATAAACGTTTCTTCAAATGATCATCATCAACAATTTTCAAAGTCGACCGAGATATTCTGCTCTAAACATGTAGTACAGGGTAAACCTTCCAGAAAACTCACCAGGTGTTTTTTAGCGAACAATTGATCGGCCAAATTTGTCTTACCGCGAACACTCCAAATATAAAACGTTTAAAGTATAAAAAATCATTGTGGCGACCTAAAAAAACCCTATCAAACTCAGTTCCAGCCAAATTCAAGCTTACCAGAAGGGTCTCGGGGGAGAAGAGGCCTGTAGACGGCAAGCCAGGAGGTGGAAATGAAAAGAAATGATGTTTCGAAAAAGGGTCAACCCTTGACGAGAGATGGAGAGACCCAGACACGGGAAGGTCATTTTTTCTACTTACCGGCGGTGGTCATGAAAAGGGCTACCTCCACTTTATCGGTGTGAAGAAACAAAAGGGCGCTTTTTCGAGTTCGGGTAGCAGCAGTGTCAAAAATGGGCGGTTCGTGACGCAATCGAAGAACTGCCCGGATAATATCAAGTGGTGCGTCGTGTTGCGTTTTCAGCATTTTGGACAGCGCCAATTCTCTAGTCAGTTGCTTTTCGAGAATCGCTGTAGTCAAACCCCAAGTTACCCCTTGTCAATGCACGACGTGACCGAAGTGCTCGAATAGACTATCCATTTGGTAGATCAAAGACAAAACATAAATTGAAATGTTCAATATTTATTCATCACAAGCTCAAAATCCACAAGCCTAACACGCCTGAACACTACGTTTACAAAGGAACTTGCTCGGTGTGTAACCACAATTCTTTCCAAGCCAATTAATATCGTTATGACTTGAATCAATATTGATCTGCATACATGCTCCATCAAGAACCCGAGTTCCAGGGCTGAAGTCCTGAGGTGTGCCGTCCAACCAGGTGATTTGGTTGTCAACTGGCATTTTTCCACCAAGCCAGTAGGTTCCTTTGTCTGCGTACATGTGGGCGACAAATTCTAATTCAAGGGTGCTATGGATGGAGACGAGGTGCATCCCGTAGCTTTTGCATTGAGACTCCGCGTCGTTGAAGTTCTTGGAACTGTGGACGAGTTTGTAGCAGTGGTTGTGGAAATTGGTGTCACAGTTTGCGCCGCAGTCTGGAAGAAAGTAAGGTGAGGTAAGGTAAGATAAGGTAAGGTAAGGTAAGGTAAGCTAGGCTAGGCTAGGCTGAGCTAAGCTAAGCTAGGTACCTAGCCCCTCCCCCTTTCATCCAGATCCAACTAACCTTGAGTAGTTGTCGGAAGCTCACAAACATATGGCAAGGTATGTCCACAATCTCTACTTCCCCATCTTCCAGTGGCACTCAAAAAGTTCACACAGTTGGTATTCCCGTTTGGTTGCCCGCTATTAAAGTTGTCATATCCCATACTATCAATATTGTCCCATTGACACTGACTCTTGTCGCCTGACCAGCAATAGAGTCCGAACCAAAGGTTAGAGTGTCCAGAGTTTTTTACTAAGTTTTTGAGAGCTTCGTTGTCCTGGAAGAAGAATGATGGATAGGATGTGTTAATGCTAGTTGGGGGCAGGGTTTCAGACTCCGCCCACAATTACATAACTTACACCCGAGTTCTCAGGCATTGCTAAAAGTCCTCCATGCTGATTCACACCACAATCGTTGTGAGCATCGTCACGGGTTTTGCCATTGTTCATCAGTTTCCAGCACTTGTTGCCATTGACCAGTTTGTAGCCGGGAGCACAGACTTTGGTGCTACCGTAGGCATAGATGGTGAAACAGAAGAGGAGAGCAAGTTGGAGGATTTTCATCGCTGGAATTCGGGAAGTAATAGTTGAGTTTTTAGAGGCGGGACGGTTACGGTAGCGACTCAATGGCCGGAACTGTTCAGAACTGTCGCAGCATATCTCAGCTGTGTTCAAAGCTATCAAAAAGTTGTCAACTAACAAAATGCTCAAAATGTATTAACAAGCATTTTGTCAGTTGACAACTTTCTGGAATCCTCAAAGGCACACAAGATATGCTGCTGTGAACACCGTAATACAATATGACAGAGGTACATCCAGTACTGGATGTTCTGAGCAGCATAACTCGTTTGTTTTTGGAGCTATCAAAAAGTAGTCAACTAACAAAATGTTCACTCTATTTTGGAAAAGTCTCAAAAAGCCATACAAACCAAACCTATACATACAAACCTATGAACAACAGCCATAAGACCAGTAATAGAGATACTGCGAGCAGAACGCGAAGCTCGCACAAGTTAATTCATTTCAGAACAGCATATCTCAGTTGTCTTGAGAGCTATCAGAAAGTTGTCAACTAATGAAATGTTTGAAATTAATTGATCAACATTTGTCTAGTTGACTAGTTCTCAAAAATTCCAAAACCAACCGAGATATACTGCTCTGATCAGTACTGGATACATCATCTAGGATTCAGTGCTACATGTTCAAAGCTGCATATCTCGGTTGTCTTAAAAGTTGTCAAAGAGTTTTTAACTAAGAAAATCTTCAAAATTAATTTTTAAACATTTGTCTAGTTAATTATTTTCTAACATTTCCAAAAGCAACTGAGATATACTGCTCTGAACAGCCACTAGGTATAGCCTCTATTATAGGTAGTACGGTTGATGGACAGCATTCTTGGTGACGGAGTCGGGATATGAGAGTTTTCCATGAAAGCACCATAAAAAGCTATACAATGTGAATAAATACCATCTCATCATCCTCTATTTATATCAATTCTTTACATCCTTTTCTAATAGAGATCAACCAGTCGGTGGCGCCGCCTACGGCGGCTCACCTCCTTTTAATTTGCAATTCTTAACCCATTTTTTATCGTTGGGCCGTGATGCACCTAACAAAGCCTTCTTCTGAAGTGCCAAAAGTTTTGAAAATTTGAATTCACGCCAAAAAATTACACGTTTTGAAGTTTTTGGAAATTTCTAGAAGTTTCTGGAAGGTATATCATCAAGAGCTTGCCTTTGAGTTTTTGGAGTACCGTAACTACCGTAATCCTACAGTAATCTTCACCATTTTTTGTTTGTGTACTATTGGGGATTCTTTGATAGTAGATGCAAAAAATGGAACAATTCTGAGCACTTCGAACCGGTTTTCTAGCTATTGTTGAGTTATCTGGTTACTGTAGCTACCGTAATCCTACAGTAACCCGTGCTCCAAACTTCGCAGAATTGAAGCGCTCGGTGACCCATGACTACATGCCAAATATGGTAGAAAACGGTCGAAGGGTACAAAAGTTGTTCAGTGATAAGCGCTGGACACACACACACACAGAACTATTCCTTTAGTATATAGAGGAGATTTCAAAAATTCGAAATCAAGCTCCGCCTCCTTCTTTATGGTTTATGGTTAACCAATGATAAGGAGAGGAAGAATATGGTAAGATGACTCTAAATGAAACATCCTTTCCAAACAGAATGATCCTATTACGTTTTTTTTCAATGAAGTTTGATAAAATGTTCCGCTCTTCCTCTACGAAGTGCACACGTTTTGAATTTGATCCTCTCTTATCAGCAAGCCAAATACGTTTTCGACGAAAACCATTCTGCAAGAATTGTAATTATAATCTTCTCTTATCAGTGTATAGTGTGCCGAGCACGTGGAAGAGGATGATAAGAAAGGTACAGTAAGAAATGATATAAATAGAGGGGACGGGAGTTCTTCATCAGTTATTGGTTTTCTGAGGTGCTGTATGTTCAAGCCAGGATATTTCGGTTGCTTTTGGAGCTGTCAAAAAGTTTTTAATTAATAAAATGTTTGAAATGTATTGGAAAACATTTTGTTAGTTAAAAACTTTTTGATAGCTGCAAAGACAATTGAGATATGCTGCTCTGAACATACAGTACTGTGTGGACCATGCAGTAAATGGTGTTTTAGGTGCAGAGCAGCATATCTTGGTTGCCTTTGGAGATTCAAGAAAGTTGTCAACTAACAAAATGGTTGTTAATACATTTTGAGCATTTTGTTAGTTGACAACTTTTTGATAGCTCTGAGCACAATCGAGATATGCTGCTCTGAACAGTCTCGTCCACTAACTTTCCTAAATTCCAGATGAAACTCATCCTTCTTGCTCTTCTCTGCTTCATCACCTACGCCTATGGTAGCACTAAGATCTGTGCTCCTGGATACACAATGATTGATGGTCACAAGTGCTGGAAACTGATGAACGGTGCCAAAAACCGTCAGGATGCTCACAACGATTGTGGACTGAACCAACATGGTGCACTTCTCGCAATGACTGAGAGCTCTGATGTAGGAAGAACCCCATTTACAAAAAAACAAACTCATCATTATTTCAGGACAAAGAGGCCCTCAAAAAGTTCGTGGCATCCACTGGACAGTCTAACTTCTGGTTCGGGCTCAAGTGCTCGTCAGATGACAAGAGTAATTGTAAATGGGATAATGGAGATCATTTGGAGTATGATAACTTCAATAGTGGTCAACCAAGTGGAAACTTTGGCTGTGTGAACTTTTTGAGTGCCACTGGAAGATGGGGAAGTAGAGATTGTGGGCACACCTTGCCATATGTTTGTGAGCTGCCGACAACTACCAAGGGTAAGTGGGTCCGGATAGAAAGGGGGGGGGGCTAGGTATCATACTTCCTTCCTGAGTAAGTAACTAACTGAGCTTAGCTAAGCCTTAGCTTAGTTGAGTTTAGGTTAGCCTAGCTTAGTCTAGCCTATATTTGTCTAGCTCAGTTCAGCTCAATTTGCCCTACCTTAATTTTACAGCCCCACAACAAAACATTCCAGACTGCGGTAACAATTGTGACACCAACTTCCAAAACGAATGCTACAAACTCGTCCACAGCTCCAAGAACTTCAACGACGCGGAATCCCAATGCAAAAGCTTCGGAATGCACCTTGTCTCTGTCCACAATGCCCTTGAATCCGGATTTGTCGCCCACATGTACGCAGACAAAGGAACCTACTGGCTCGGTGGAAAGATGCCATCCGACAACCAAATCAACTGGTTAGACGGCTCCAGTGTTGACTACAAGGCTAAAATGCGTGTTCTCGATGGACAGTGTATGCAGATTTCGGTGAACGATAACCATAGTACTGACATGTGGCAAGGAAAGAATTGCGGTTATACACCGAGCAAGTTCCTTTGTAAACGTAGTGTTCAGGCGTGCTAGGCTTGTGAATTCTGAGTTTGTAATGAATAAATATTGAGCATTTCAATTTTTGTTTGGTTTTTGACAAAATGTACAAAGCAAGCTGTGAACATGGTGCATTGACCGGGACTGGCGGGCAGTCTACCCAATGATGGGCTTCTAGGTGATCCCGATTTTTCCCGGTTTTTTCTCGGTTTTTTCCTCAGTTTTTCTCCAATTTTTTCCTAATTTTCTCTCGGCACCTTTCAATTTTTCTCACTTTGCAAAAGACAATAATTTTTATAGTTTAACGAGTATTGTTTCTGTAGTTGACGATTTTTTGACAGCACCAACAGAAAAATAGATATACCTCTTAGTGACCAACCACACATGTGTTATAATAAGCAACAGTTGCTCTGAATCCGCGTCCCATTAAACCAATCCTTCTCATTTTCATTTACTTTCCCGCTTTCAACTGGCGTATTGGTTGTTCATGCCTATCAATTTTTCCCGAGACCCTTAAGGTAAGCCTTTGTCAGAAAACTGGTTTAAAATTTCTCAATTATTATTCCAGGTCGGGCTTTGATTGTTTTTAATTTTTTAATTTTTTAAATTTATCGATTGGGCTCGACCGGATCGCAGACTATCATCCTTCCAGATTATTACGGTAAGCCTCAACTAAAACTGAGGAATGACTGGAATTTTTTAGATCCCAAAGATAGGAAGCAGGCAGACTCCTACGTCAAATTTTGATTCTACCATTTCAGTCGGCCTACGCAGTTACTTATCATAGGTCGCAGGGACAAACACTCGACTGTGTTGTATTGGAGCTCAATTCAGAAATGAAAAGCAGTCTCTTTTTTGTAGGAACAAGTTGAGTCCGATGCGCCAAAGACTTTTTTATTACAATGAGCTTTATTAATTTTTTAATCAGAACAAATCTAGAAGCTATAAGAGAATATAATCGTTTAAGAAAAACTATAAATTTAGCTGAAGTATTGTATTAAAAGAGAATAAAAGAATAAAGAATGTTTTAAACAAAAAACTTAATTTTGACCACGGTGATAATGGTGGTGGATAGGGAATTGCTCCGGGTCGATATTTTCTTCATCATCGCTGCTGTAGTGGTGGAAATGGTGGTGGATATGGTGGTATATATGGTGAGACTGAAAAAACGTTTCCAATTTTACAATTTTTTCTCAACAACTTACAATATTCACGGCTCTCTCCTGTAGTGGTTGGCGTTGATGAGCGTTGTGGTGCTGGACAGAGCGCGGCTGAAAAATACATTTTTTTTTTAAAACCCTTTTTATACAAAAAACGTACTTCTTTCTGCTCTTGAAGCGGCTGAAGCGGCTCTTGAACCGGTACTTGCTGCTCCTGCTGGCTTTCCTCGGTATAATACTCCATGTACCATGGGGGTGGTGTCGCGATTTGTGGAATGGGGGAGTACCGTGGTTGAGCCTTTAAAAAATGTATTGAAAAAACGTTAAATCTTTTAGGAAAAACTTACGAGTAGCCACTCAAAACGATGAGGAGGATTCGCCTCATCCACACTTGGGTTCATCAAATCAACGTTCTGAAAAAAAGAAATGGGTTTTTTGAGAAAAAAGTATCCCTACCTGTTGGGCCATCGAAAAAAAGTGGTATTGGTCGTGGGAGGTGACATCCCTATGTGTCTCTTAATACAGGTCACAATCGTTGGCGTGAAAGTCTGCCTGCTTCCTATCTTTGGGATCTGAAATAAACCTTTCTTGCTTTCAATCAGTTGTAGTTAATGCTTACCGTAATGATCCGAGTAAAACAAATCGATAAATTGAAAAAAATGGATGAATAACTTAGAAAAAATCAAAGCCCGACCTGAAATACAATCCGAAAAATTGTTAACCAGTTATCTGACAAAGGCTTACCTTAAGGGTCCCGGAATAAGTTGTTAGGCATGTACAACCAGTACGCCAGTAGAAAGGGGAAAAGTAAATGAAAATGAAAAGGATTGGTTAGATGGGACGCGTATGCAGAACAACTGTTGCTTACTACAACACATGTGTGGTTAGTATTAGAGGGGTATATTTCTTTTCTCACTGGTGCGTACCCAGGAAAAAGAATGGCAGAAACAGCGGAAATTCGGAAGAAGAGCGAGAACATTAAAGTGAGAAAATTAATGCATGCAGGCAGGTTGAGAGCAGGGGCAGGTCATTTCATGCTCTAGAGTCACACCAAAAATAGGGCGTTTGAAGTTTTCAGAGCATAAACCGACCTGCCCTTGAGCATGGTTTAGTGAACCAATTAGTATGCTATATAAGAATTCGGATTGAATAAGAGAAAGACACAAGTTTCAAGCACACCTCAACCGAAGTTGCCTAAGGACACCTCATTGATGATGACGAGGTCTAAGAGGGGTATAGTCGATTCTATAAACGCCCGAATAGATATGGCTATGGAGTACGTTATCAAATTTTTCAAGTATCAAAAAGTTCATTTTCAGGGCGACTACGAATACAGATAACAGTGATGGCATGTAAGGAAAATCAATTTAAACGTTTGTCAATAATAAATTTTCAGTTACAAATATTTCAAAACCTGGTGTGCAACTAAACCAGGTGACGACTGGAAAATGAAGTATACTCTTCAAGATAGCTGCAAAAAAGGAGCTACGTATACTTTGGAGCTGTGTGAGAAAAGAAAAACTTCCGGCTGTAAGAAGATTGTTTATGATGGTGTTGCAAAGTATTGCGAAGAAAATAAGTCAGGTGAGCAGTTTTCCCGGTACGATATCATAGTGAAAACATATTTCCAGCTTCTGTGTGTGATCAATGGCTTACAACCACTTCCTCTGGACCCAATCTTCTTCCCTTCATAATTGGAGGTGCAGTTGGAATGATTGTTCTTCTTGCCGTTGCAATTGGTGTCTTCTGTTATTGTCGTCGAAAGAAGAAGATGGGAAAGAATCAAACAATGACTGGGACAACTACTGGAGGAACATCGGGCACTGGGACTGGAACAGCCACTGTAACAACCAATAAGACTGGAACAACTCAAGCAACGGGAACAAATACTTGTGCAAAATATTAAAGGAAACTCATTTTATTACTTGTTTAGAATACCTAGATTTTTCGAATAAATTTTCAAGTTTTAATTATTATTTATTTTTCTGCAATTTATTGAAATATCCGCTGATTGAAATATATTAGTCGCACTTAGCCGGAGGAAGTGTTAGAGACTAAATGAAGAAAACTGAGGGCCAAAGGAGGACGTGCCTCCAGGGAGACTAAAACAAGTTTTATATAGATTTATGGAGTTGAAGGTATCCTTCTCAGCTTGACAGGCACCAATTAACTCACATTGATTTATGCGGAAGCTCTCAATAAGAGCATTGTGGAGCCAATTTCAGCTCTTTAGGAAGTGGAAGACGAGCCCAAAAAGAGAACCCGTATCTGAGAAAGGGAACTAGTTGGGAAAAAAAGGTCAACTGCAATTTAGTGTAGGTTTTTATGTTGGGGAACTTTGTAGTTGATTTTTCAAAATATGTTTTCTTTGAAATGATATATTTTGATTTTTGAATTTGTATATCAGTATCGGAATACTGTATGGGAAATGGTTTAATGGTAGGAGTCTATTCAAACACAAGAAAAGTTATTCAAAGCTTGGGCAAACTTTGGAGCATAGACTGAAGATCAATTACTTGATTCTTTCCGATCTTATCTTTTCTTTTCTATATACTAAAGGAATAGCTCTGTGTGTGTGTCTGTCCAGCACTTTTCACTGAATAACTTTTGAACCCCTCAACCGTTTCCTATCATATTTGACATGTAGTCATGGGGTTTCAATTCTGTGAAGTTTGGAGCATGGGTTACTGTAGGATTACGGTAGCTACAGTAACCAGATAACTAAACAATAGCTAGAAAACGGATTCGAAGTGCTCAGAATTGTTCCATTTTTCGCATGTACTACCTAAGGGACCCCAATAGTACACCATCAAAAAATGGTGGAGATTACTGTAGGATTACGGTAGTTACGGTACTCCGAAAACTCAACTGGCAAGCTCTTGATGCAGAATACTTCTAGAAAATTCCAGAAACTTCAAAACGTGTAATTTTTTGGCGGGAATTTAGAATTTCAAAATTTTCGGCGGGAATTCAAACGTTCAAAAATTTTGGCGGGAATTCAAATTTTCAAAACTTTTGCGGGAATTCAAATTTTCAAAATTTTTGGCACTTCAGAAGAAAGATTAGGTGCATCACGGCCCAACGAAAAAAAATGGGTTGAGCATTGCAAATTAACCCCCCCCCATTGAGGAGCGCAGCGACGAACAAAAAGGAGATGAGCCGCCGTAGTCGGCGCCACCGACTGGTTCTTTCTACGACAATAGCTGAAAACCAATAGCCATGGCAAAAAGAACATTTTCAAAACACCAAAAATAGGGCGTCGAAGTTTACAGAACGAGGACAACTGAGGGCACTCGAAGTTTCCAGAGCATTGACCCTGCCCTGTTGCCACTTCCATTAGCATGGTTTAGTGAACTAGTTAGTTTGCCATATAAGGATGAAAGAATGAGAGAGAATAGACAAGGACGCTCGATTCGAGAGGCACCGAAATCAACTATGTCTTTCGGAGGGATCAACATCGGAGATATCAAAATCTCAGATTTAGACTTGAAAAAGTGGCAAAAAACTAATAGCGAAGCGTATGTCAAGTGTAACTTTGCAGTTCAAAAATATTTCAATTTCAGATTGAAATTAGGCATCAAGAACAGCGATGATGTGTAAGAAATCGTTAAAAAAATATTTTTAACCAACTGAGGGCCAAAGGAGGACGTGCCTCCAGGGAGACTAAAACAAGTTTTATATAGATTTATGGAGTTGAAGGTATCCTTCTCAGCTTGACAGGCACCAATTAACTCACATTGATTTATGCGGAAGCTCTCAATAAGAGCATTGTGGAGCCAATTTCAGCTCTTTAGAAAGTGGAAGACGAGCCCAAAAAGAGAACCCGTATCTGAGAAAGGGAACTAGTTGGGAAAGATGGTCAACTGCAATTTTGTGTGGGTTTTTATGTTAAGGAACTTTGTAGTTGATTTTTTAAAATATGTTTTCTATGAAGTGAGATATGTTGCTTTTTGAATTTGTATATCAGTATCGGAATACTATATGGAAAATGGTTTGATGGTAAGTCTATTCAAACACGAGAAAAGTCATTCAAAGCTTGGGCACACTTTGGAGCATAGTAGGGTTCCGCAAAAAGCTCATTTTGAAAATAAAATCGCGTGAAGCTTCAATGAAGCAGGCTCAGATGAGCTTCATATGAATACAACGTGAAGCTTCAAAAGGCTCATCCTGAAAAAAAGTTCAAATTTCAAAAAGCTCATTTGCTTCATTTCTATTTTCATGAAGCAGCTTCACGGCTTCATAAAGTTCATATAAAGTTCAAAAAGCTCAGAAAACTCAAAAAGCTCATTTTGTTTGTATAAATTAACACTGGAAGTTGACCTTTTGGAGGAAAATAGGGCAAATACTTATGTGAAAAACAAATCAAAATTCTTCGATTTGTTTTTTAAACCACGTCGACATTTGGAATGAGCTTTTTGAGCTTTTTGACAAATTGAGAATGAACCGTGGATGAGCTTTTTGAAGCAATTCAAGAGGTTCACTTTTAAATTAATGAAGCAAATGAAGCCTCGCCAATGCTTCAAAAGCTCATTCTTTGAACATAAGCAATTTTCCTTGCGGAACCCGGGAGTATTCAAATATAGTCCCCCCCTATATTCAAATATGACCCCCCAAAACCAACGTAAGGAGAGCCCCCCACCTCCGAGTACTAATTCAAGATAAGCCCCCCACTTTTTCGTAAGATATGATGCAACTCGATTAAAGAAGCGCCCCCCACTTCTCCGTAAGACTCGATGCACGGGAAGAATTACGATTTTCAAACCTTAAAATCCTCAGTTTTTTCGCTTTTTTCCTCCGAATTTTCTGTTTCCGTCGTTCTTTTTGTTTTTTTATTCGTTCCTAAACGTTATTATATCAATTCCAACAGTTTTACAGGCTTAGGGTTTTTTTTGCCGAACTATCATTGGGTAGCATCGTTGGGGGGCTTTTTTTGAATGAGTGGGGGGTCATTATTGAATGGTGGGGGACTATTTTTGAATTGTGGGGGGTGAAGCTTATATAGTTGTGATGGGGGGCTAATCTTGAACAGGTGGGGGACTATTATTGAATGGTGGGGGGCTTATCTTGAACTGAGAGGTGGGGGGCTCTGGGGAGGGGGTGCTTTACTTTAAGAATCCCTGGTTCTTCAAGAATAGCCCCCCACTTTGCACTGGTGGGGGGCTTTTTTTGAACTGAACGGTTCAAATATAGCCCCCCTCCGTCAAGGAGAGGCCCCCACCCATTTAGTACTGAGTGGGGGGCTCTCCTTACGTGGGTTACAACGTGGGGGGCTTTACTGGGGTGGGGGGCAATACTTGAATTTACCCCGGAACCCTAGAGCATAGTCTGAAGATCAATTACTTGATTCTTTCCGATCTCTTTTTTTCTACGACAATAGCTGGAGACCAATAGCAATGGCAAAAAGAACATTTTCAAAACACCAAAAATAGGGCGTTGAAGTTTACAGAACGAGGACAACTGAGGGCACTCGAAGTTTCCAGAGCAATGACCCTGCCCTGTTGCTCCGTCCATTAGCATGGTTTAGTGAACTAGTTAGTTTGTCATATAAGGATGGAAAAATGAGAGGAAATATACAAGGACGTTCAATTCGAAAAGCACCGAAATCAACTATGGTTGCAGGATGGCTCGGAACGAACGACATAGAAAAGTTGAAAAAAATTGATCGCTATGCGTATGTCAATTGTAACTTTCAAATTCAAAAAAATTTCAATTCCAGAAAGAAAGTGAAAATCAATAACAGCGATGATGTGTAAGAAATCGTTGAAAAAATGTTTCCAAACAATCGTTTTCAGGTACAATTACTTCAAAAAAGTTTGTGCATCAGAAACTGGTAAGCAGTAGGATATAGTTATTTTGTTGCGTATTTCAAAGTTAATAATATTTTTTTCAAGATGAGTGCGGAGTAGCGAGAGGTGTTGTTGACCGCAGCTGTACAAAGGAAATATTAGAATGCATCGAAATTATAGACAGTGGTCGCTTAAAGTTTTGCAACGAGAATAAGGTGAAAACAGGTGAAATTTTTTAATACTGATCATATGGTGTTCAAAAATTTTTCCAGTTTCTTTTTGTCCATCGCTCCCGACAGCCAACACTACCATCACCACTACTTCAACTGTTCCCCCAACAACCAGCACCTCATCTGGCCCCAACCTTCTCCCATTCATAATCGGAGGTGTAGTGGGAGTGATTGTTCTTCTTGCCGTTGCAATTGGTCTCTTCTGCTACTGTCGTAAGAAGAAGAAGATGGGAAAAAATCAATCAATGACTGGAACAACTACTGGAGGGACATCGGGCACTGGGACTGGAACAGCCACTGGAACCAATGGGACTGGAACGACTCAAGCAACGGGAACCAATACTTGTGCAAAATATTAAAAAAAAACTCCTTTTATTACTTGTTTAGGCCTTTTTGAATAAACTTTCTAGTTTTAACTCTCATTTATTTTTTTCAAACTCCGTAATTTTTACCAGCTACGATTCCTCTCAAGACTAACTTTTGATGATTGAGTTGTTCATTTTTATTATTCATAAGAAGGAAACAAAGGCAGAAAATCATAATTTTATTCCAAGCTTCTGCACACCTCCGAGCATTCCAGGGGATTCTTGTTCGGCTCATGTAGTTTCCCAACAACGCTAAATGATAAAGTTTACTGCATTTTCAAGAAAATTCACAACTCACTGCCATATAGTACACATTTCATGTCCTAAAAAAATCCTCTACTTCTAAAATATATTTTCCAATTGTTGAAAACAGATTCAAAATCACACCTGCCATCAACTTCTCCATTATTTTTGAGATAAATGCAGAATAGGGAGATCTGAGTGTTCATATTTCATTAGAGAGAAATTACCTTGGAACTTACCTCACAGTTAGCCAAGGTATAAACTTAATTTGCGTTTTAGTAGAATAAAATTGAAGAAATAAATCCAGAAAAATCAAGTTTTTGGGGCCGATAAGCTCACTCAGCCGGGGGAAGGGTTGGAATACTAAATGAAGTATTCCGGGGGGCCAAAGGGGATGGGCCTCTAAGTGGAAAGGCGGAACTAGCTGGGTCGTCAAGGTTACTAATGGGAAATGGAGGATTGATTCATAGACTTCGAGGTAGCCTCATCTTGGCAGGAGCTAATTAATTCTGATTGATTTATGAGAAGAGAGATTGGTTATTTTAACTCCTTAGGCAGAGAGAGACGAGTTCAGAGAGGGAAAATTGGTAGAAAAAAGTGGTCAACTACAATTTTGTGAAACATTTTATGCTGAGCAATTTTGCAGCCCATTAACTTTAATACAAAAAAACAATTTCTGGACCCAGGGGTTTTTTTTTTCAAATTTCAGCCTGAAAAATTTCAGACTAATATCATCTCCAAAATGACGAGCGAACAGGGAAGGAGCTTGGGATCAGAAGATATTTTTGATGAAAAATTTCGTTGTGTTTTGATCCCGAAGTCTGCTAATTAGGATATCAGAATCAAAAACATTCTTGATTAAAAAACGACTTTTTGGTTCCGTTTCCCAGGTGCTTCATGCGTTACTAATGAGCTTTTTGTTAAGACCAACGATGATTGCCAACCAGAGAAAACGGTTTTCCAAGAAAAACGTTCATGAATACGGCCTCAGAAATTTTTTATGGGGTCGTTTAAGTCGAATAGAGCCAAAAACACCCGACGTCTGAATCACTCAGCAGGAACCAATTCGTTTTGGTGAAAAACTTTTTTTTTCTAATTCTAATTAGAAAAAAAAACATTGGACAGAATATAGCATACCTAGTCGGAATATTTTTGTCTTGATTCTTAGTTTTTTATAATTTCTTTATTTGTTATATCAAGATTTTTATAGTAGAAATAAACTGTTTTGGTTAATGAATGAATTAATTATCTATTGCTTGGTTGTCGTTTTGGGCCGGGATTGGGTAGGCTTGTCCAATTTTGTCACAGATTGTCTTGTGGTGGACCGTGTATGCATTTGAGCAAATGTGGTGTTTGCATATCCCGTAGAAATCGGCATTTCATGGGGTGGTGCTTATTCGATGTGAGGCAAATCAAGCAGAGTCTCTTTTCTTTGGCGACGGTCATTTTTTCTTCTTGAAGGAATGAATCGCAATTGACGGCGTGGTGTTCGGGGCGGCACATGGCACATCTTGGGGGTGATTTGGCCTCGTTGCTTCTTTGGCGATTCGCGTCCATAAGTAGGCGATTGGTTTCGTGGGCGATAGCCATTCGCTTGGCCTCATTATCGATTTCTGAGGCGGTGGTGTTTGGGCGTTTTGACGTGAGTTTTGAGTAGTAGTTATATGAATAAAACAATATAGAAAAATTAGAAATAATCAGGAATACAAAAAAATAGGCGACTCCAAATCCAAGGATGCCATAATAACAGTGATAGAATAGAATGAATGAAAACTGTTGCCGAAAAGAAGAACAGAAATGGGCGGAACTTCCGATTTGACCTTCACGGAAAACAAAAGTAGGAGAAGGAAAAAAACTTGATAGGGATGGAATAAACCTAGTTTTTTCTGCGGAAGAAACTGACCTATATTTCCTAATCCCGACAAATTCCATCCCTATCATTTTTTTCCTTCTCTCCCTCTTGTTTCCCGTGAAGGTCAAAATAGGAAGCTCCGCCCACTTTCCATATCTTTTACAATTTTCGGAAACAATCTTCATTCATTCTATTCTATACTACCCATTTCATGGCATCCTCGGGATTGGAGTCGCCTATTTTTTTGGATTCTTGATTATTTTTAATTTTTCTATATTTTTTTATTTATACTATTACTATTGCTACTATTACAATAATGTTACTATTACTATTATTACTATTATTATACTACTACTACTCTTGACTATTCACTGATTTTTGAATTTCACTGGATTTTTTTATTGCGGAACCCTCCTGTGAATCCTCTTTAAATGTCCACAACCGTATCAGTATGAAGTATAACCTCCGCCGACATGAATATGGGCGGTAAGTGCATAACAATATTTTGAAAAGTTGACGAAACTAGAATTTCAGTGTCATCAAAGACTATCAGATCGACAAGAAGAATTGAAATAGTACCGGGATCACACTACTAATTTGAGAAAGTGAGTCATACCTATAATAGAGGTATTTTCTGTTCAGAGCAGTATATCTCGGTTGGTTTCGAAAATATCAAAATGTTCTCAATTGAAAAAATATAAATAACTTAATTTTCAACATTTTGTTAGTTGAAAACTTTTTGATAACTCTAAAAACAACCGAGATATGCTGCTTTGAACATGATAAATATCTTGGTCTTGTTCAGATGTCAAGGAAGGCGGAGTGAAGAGAAGTTAACAACCTCAATCCACGACACTTGCTAATAGGAGATGGTCTAGGAAAGTTAATATTGGAAATTCCAAGCGGATATCAAATGAAAAACATATGTTTCGATGGGATCAAAAGTTTATTTATACCGTTTGATCCATTCACAGTCGTCTGATGAAAAAATTGTGACAAAGTTTAAAGGAGCGGTTTTAAATTTATCAAATATGCTTATTCATAACTTTTTGTGAAAATAAATCAATTTTTTGATTTCTCAGAATTTTTGGAATTTGCACTTTTGGAATAAAAAAATTAGACGACTACAGTTTTCAGGACTCTCTGTGTCGACTGTACCTTCAAGTCGCAAGAAAAAGGGGCGGAGCCTAATTTTACAGAGACTTCCGTTGTCCCGAGGCAGTTAAACAATACATTAAACTGACTTATTCTCCGAAGACACACACTTCAATTTTACCACACTGTTTTCGACCATGCGTGAAGGCCAAGGATAGGCTCCGCCCACTTTTTTTCTCTTTCCGAAAATTCGGAAACAGTTTCCTTTCATTCTATTCTTCTCTACTTCTTTTATGGCATCCTTGGATTTGGAGTCGCCTATATTTTTTTGATTATTTCTAATTTTTTTCCTGTACTATTTATTTGATTTGTTCCCTTATTATGACAATAGGACTAGCATTGATGTTTTGCTTCATGACGTTCATCGTCGGATTCTTGAGGTATGTTAGATGAAGATAGAGATACTTAAATGAGCTAGTTTTTATTTGAAAGTTGTGAAGGCATTTGGCTATCGTAGAGCATGTAGAGCAGCATATCTCGGTAACGTTTAGAAATATCAAAATGTTGTCAACTAGAGAAATGTTAACCAGTAACTTCTAAACCTTTCAATAGTTGAACACATTTTGATAAATAGAAATCCAACCGAGATATGAGACGCACAAGTGAAAGGCTTCCCATGGTTTTTCTTATTTTTTATTTTTCCAGTAATGTACGACCAACCCTTGTCTGATACCCTTCGGCAATGTCTTCCGGCCAGGGAGACTTTCTCGTTGAGGGTCCAGAACATACGCTTTCTCCAATGTGGCAGACGGGAGTTCAGTTTCGTGCACCGAGACCGCCAACCATTCACTGCAGTTGTTCAGATCAGTCATCTCACGTACGTTTTTATTTTTATTTTTATGTTTAAATTTTTTGTTTTTGAGAGCTGAACTGGTATTTGTTTTCAGTGCTCAATCATGTATTCGGTACTTCCCGAAATACAAGCAGGATTTTACCATCCATGGTGTGGTTCTGGAACGGCCACACGATTTTCTCGTGTACTTCATCAAGATCGAGACACGGAGGAGGTCGAAGCCGCTCTGTTCCTTGTGGAGCTGTTCAAGCAAGAACTCTGAAGGAATGGAGCTCAAATTTGTTAATTATGATATGTTCTGTCTATCTAAAATGTACTAATTAACTAGTTATTTCGGGAAATAAAGAATGGTGCTGTTACAGCGGTATTATCTTTACTTTTGTTGGCTTTGGTTGTTGTCGTCGTTGCGAGAAATCTGAATTAGGGAGAGTTGATGGAGTAGCCAAACCACAGATGGTGTGTACGTCGGAATGCTAAATCAGAACTTCCTGAATCAGAAATGTCCATATCTGAAAAGTAGGCGGAGCTAGAAAAAAGTTGTCAACTGCAAACTTGCTCCAAATTTAATCTTAAAAAAGTTTGCAGTTTACAACTTTTTCATAGCTCCGCCCACTTTTGAGATATCTAATTTAGAAACAGTTCTGGTTCAGCATACCGCCGTGTGTACCTCTAACAGTTCACTAGACAATTAAAAAGTCATTAACGAAACCTATTTTCCGAAGACACACACACTTCAATTTACCACACTGTTCTCGACCATGCGTGAAGGCCAAGGACAGGCTCCGCCCACTTTTCCTCTCTTTCCGAAACTTTGGAAACAGTCCTCATTCATTCTATTCTATTCTACCTCTTTTATGGCATCCTTGGATTTGGAGTCGCCTATATTTTCTGCAGTTTTGATTATTTCTAATTTTTTTTCTATTATATTCATTTATTCATCATATTCTACTCAACGAATCAGCAATCTGTTTTGTTACCAACTGCTTTCATGGACCGAATTCCCTTACCGGTAAATTTGAGCCAAACCTAGGAAACGATATGAGTTTTCCGATTCCTATTCAAAACCTTTGCCTGTTTCAACTTGGAGTACTCTTTCTACCATCGGGATCGCGTTAGCTTTCAGGGTATTCCACAGCTAAGTACTGAAACGTAAGTAATGCTATTGAACTGATTTATTTTTATGACTTGTTATTTCAGGGCCGTGTCCTGTAAACGATTTTACACACGTTTCCAACGGATGCTTACTCTCGAGGAGTATTTTTTCGTGCGTTATGGCATATCGTTGGCTCGTCCCAACGATCCTCTAGTATTCTTTATCAGAGTGATCGACGAGATGCACGAAATTGATTCGACCAACCTTTTTCCGCAGGAGCTGGTCGCCATTGAGTAATCCCTTCTGATCCATGTCAATAAATGATATTTGTTAGAAAATTTTTTTATTGTTCCAAATTCAAAATTGAAAGGGGTGTAAGAACATACTGGGATTCTGGGAGTATTCAACGTGTGGGTGTTTGAGGTAAAATGATGAAATTATATTGTCCAGCAGTTTGATGGAACTAAGTTTGGGTATCTATCGTTGATTCTGGTTGTCTTCATTTCTTGGTGATTGCTGTGGTACGGCCGGTGGAGATGCCGACTCGCAGATAGTTTTGTGGTGAATGATATAATTATTGACACAGCAGCGTCTGCTGCACAAGTTTAGTGGTGTGCGAAGTCCACAACAGTTGGCTGGGTGGTGACCAGCATGAGTCAAGTTTGTGGGATGGCTTTGAAATCCGCTGTATGGTTTATTGCTCCACAAAAACGACACCGTGGTGTTGGGTCTCATTCCTCTTACAGTTCTTTCAGTGATGGCACGTAGTTGCCAAGTGACCGCCATCTCTTCGGCTTTTTCGTTGACCTTCTCGGCAATGAGCGCTGTTGATTGTGTGAGAATTACTTCTGCAATGAATTCATATTGAATTTCAGTTTTTGGAAATTTTTTGATGAAAAGTATTTGAAAAAAAACTGGGGTCTGTTGTAAAATTAGGTTTCCTTGGGGCGGAACTCACTTTTTCACGAATTATTCAAAGCTTCTCTCGCGCAGCGATTAAGCCATCCAGCTAACTGTGGCGGACTTCATATGCCCATAAGCTTGTGCAGCAGACGCTGCTGTGTTAATAATTATATCATTCACCACAAAACTACCTGCGAGTCGGCATCTCCACCGGCCTCACCACAACAGTAACGACAATGATAACCAGCGCAAAGACAGAAGTAAAGACAGTAACGATGTAACAATAACATCCTTTATTTTGAAATAAAGTGTTAAATACATTATCTCAAAGTTCCTCCTGAATGAGCTCCACAGGGAAGAGTGAATCCTGATTGATCTCGTCAATTTCATCACGAATCTTGATGAAGTAGACAAGCGGTTCATACGGACGATCGAGCACAATTCCATAGCGAACATAGAAATAATACTCTACGAGAGAAAGTTCTTGCTGGTAACGGGGAAAGTAGCGAATGCAGGATTGAGCCCTGAAAACAAATACCAGTTCAGCTCTCAAAAACAAAAAATTCAAACATAAAAGTAAAAATAAAAACGTACGTGAGATGACTGATCTGCGGTGCACATTTCAATTGATATCAATCAGAAATCTAGTAGAACAAAAAATTGAGAATAATCAAAAAATCGGCGTCTCCAAATCCAAGGAAGCCATAATAACAGGGATAGAATAGAAAGAATGAAGACTGTTTCCGAAATTCCGAACTTCCGCGGAAAAGGGGCGGAGCCTGTCCTTCACGCATGGTTGAGAACTTTGCGGTAAAGTGGTGTCTTTGAAAAATAGGTCATTTCTCGGAAGTCGGATTTTTTTTTCGATTTCCGAAACCCCCTTTTCTTCCACCGTGAAGGACGAATAAAATTATCTTTCCTCATTCGATTCTATCCCTGTTATTATGGCATCCTCGGGATTTGGAGTCGCCTATTTTTTGTAATTAGTTCCAACTGATAGTGGCTAAAAAGCAAGTTTACCATGGGCAAAAAAACAATTTTTTTGGCATTTCAGAAAAAAATTACATTGTGAACAATAAAACATTTATTACCATACCTTTCCTTGAATATATTTTTTTATTATTGATATTATAAAAAAAACAATAAGATAAAAAGTTTAAGATAACATTAAAGTTTCTTATTACACGACTGCCACCAATTCTTGAGGAAAGAGGCTATCCGACGCCACCTCATTCATTTCGTCCACGACTCGGATGAATTAGATGAGCAACTCGTTGGGTCGAGCTAAACAGATCCCGTAGCGGACGTAGTAGTATTCCTCGACACTCATCTCGCAATCATAACGCCGAAAATAACGGCGACAGCCCGCGGCCCTGAACGAATAGTAGTCACATCACTATGTTTCCCCTTTTAAAACTACTCACGTCTCCGACGAATATTGCACAATTCCTCGGAAACTGCTTCTGTCTGGTGGGTTGCTTCACAGAGACGACAGCGTGGTGGTGGGCGTTGTGGGCGTCTCATTTCTCGGGCAGCTCTTTCAGGAATGGCTCGTAGTTGCCAAGTGATCGCCATCTCTTCGGCTTTTTCGTTGACTTTTTCAGCAATCGAAAAATGTGGTCGCATGTTGGCTTGAGTTGGTGATTGTGGGAATCACTTCTGAAATGAATTCATTGAAAAAACATTTGTTGGTCATGGCATCTGGTTGAGATCTTTCAAATGATGGTTACTTCGTATTGATTTTTTTTCGAAACACAGTAAAATTTGAAAAAAAAATCTTTGGTTCTGGTGTCTCATCGGTCGCAAGATTAAATTTGGATCTTCAGGGTTTTTTTATTCAAAATAAAAATTTCAAAACCCACTTTTTCTAGAATTAAAAAAAATTGCCGAACTGAATACATAGCATTTGAAAAAAGAATTAGAAATAATCAAAAATACAAAAAAGGCGACTCCAAATCCAAGGATGCCATAATAACATAGAAAGAATGAAGACTGTTTCCGAAATTCCGAATTTCGACGGAAAAGAGGCGGAGTCTGTCCTTCACGCATGGTTGAGAACTTTGCGGTAAAGTGATGTGTCTGTGTCTGTGAAAAATAGGTCATTTTTCGGAAATTTTTTTTTCTCGATTTTCGAAACCTTCTTTTTTATTTCTCCGTGAAGGATTTTCCAAATACACACACTCCAATTTACCACACTGTTCTAGACCACGCGTGAAGGTCAAAAAGGGAGACTCCCTTTCCTTCGCTTTCCGAAAATTCGGAAACAGTTTCCTTTCATTCTATTCTATTCTACCGTTTTTATGGCATCCTTGGATTTGGAGTCGCCTTTTTTTTTGATTTTTTCTAATTTTTTTTCTATAATATTTTTTTTTCATTTAAACCTTTTTTTATTAAATCAGTAAAGGTGAGTTTTTTCAAAATTTTTTGAAAAAATATTTTTTTTGTAAAGGGGTTCTAGAAATTTTCTTTTCTCGCAAAAAGCCATTTTATCAATCTATTTCAGAAATAAACTCCTCTGTCGGGAACGCTTCTCTCGTGATATTATACTGAATCTCCGACTAAACTATCTCGGCGAAAATGACTTCGTTTTCGAGCACCGAAACATGGAATTTTCCCGTGCTGTTACTCAGAATTCACACGAAAAGTAAGTTCGTATGAATTTTTGAATTACTTATTGTTAATAGTTTGATACATTTACAGTGCCGTTTCATGTCGACGATTCTACCATCAGCTCAACAGTGTTCTGAGCTATTATTTCGTCGAATATGTTTTTTTTGTCAAATAAGAGTATTGCTTCGTCAAATATGGCTTGGTTCTCTCACGTCTCAATTTCCCACTTATTTATTTTGTGAAGATCAATGTGGACTCCAACGCTCTCTGGCCCATTGATGTCATATCTGTGTTGTGATGAAAGAACGATTTTTTTTTCTGAAAGAAAACATTTTTCCTGACCACCAGCAGAAACAGTTACGAGTTTAGTAGCTGCGGCTTTTTTTTACAAAACCAATGAGCTTCTCAACGATCCAAACCCAAACGCAACCGCAGAAGATTCGGACGAATAAGAAAAAAACTCAAAATTCAATTCAATTGTTCGCTTTTTTCAAATTCATTCATTTAATTACTTTAACCACATGAAAATTCATATAACTCAGCAATTGTAATCCAATAATTCATTTACAATCAATAAAATTTACTCATTAAAAGTCTTGAAATTGAAACTAACCCTTACACCTGCCAGGTGTACCAGGTGGTACCCGAGAACAACCGCATACAAAAAACCAATAAAAATCACAAGTCCCAAAAGTAGGAAATATCCCGAAGAGTACAGGCACTCCCCTGTTTCTCCACCAGCAGTTGATACAACAGCTTCAGGGCAGGTTGCAGCCAAATCAAGCGAAAAGTATCTCCGGATATCACAAGGGATATCTTAAACATCGAAGACACAAAACTGTGGAGAATTATATCTACAAAATAACCCCTACCCTTTAGAAAATATATATAAATCAACCTCACCCTCTTAACATAAGACAATAGTCACAGCCATCGCATTGACCGACTAACTCCCATTTAGGAACTACAGCAGAAACCACCACAATATAGAATAATAGAAATCGCATCCCGAACAAAAAACACAATGAGCTCCAGTCATCTTTTATACCCCATCTTTATGTGGGGGCGCGCGCAGGAATGCTATCAATAAGCATTTAAAACAAAAGAACCAGGAGAGAAAATCTCCCTTCCCCCCTTTTGATTGTACCCCTTTTATCCATTAAGTAGATTGGTATCCCGTTTTCCCTCTCTTTTCTTCTTTCTAGCTCCCAACACCTTTTCTTCTCCTTCCCCCCTTTTTCATTACATCTGCCGTACCGACGACCGCCATCAATTGCGTCAAAACTATCTGGGATCATCAATTGCATCAAGACCATTTGGCTCGCGGGAATGTTTCGATTGTTTTAACAATCTCATCATTATAATTATTTATATCCACTCATGCGTAGTACCATGAAATTATCTACCACAATTATGTCGAACTACATCGGAAGATATCAAATCAGGCCATACCACAGCTAATTTTTTTTATTCTTTCAATTTATTCAATAAACTATATTTACTCAACCACTGAACCTATGAATACCGATACGTGCCCAGGGCTGTGCTAAAAAAAAATCCGAAAAAAATCGAAAAAAATTGTTTTTCGAAAATTTTGGTCCAAAAAAAACTGAAAATTTTTTTTTTCGAATTTTTCAGGGCGAAAAAAATCGAAAAATAATCTTTCGGGATTTTTCAATTAAAAAAAACACAACTTCCGAAAAACTTTTCGTCGAAAAATGATCCCTCCGATTCGAATACCCTCAATATGTTTTTCTTTTTCAAATAATAAACAATTTCATCAATTTTATTTTCAAAATTAAAAAATTTCATCAAAAAAAAATTAACTTCGGAACTCATATTCGTTTTCGAAATTGAACTCTTCTTCCTCTATTCATGCATCTTCTGGTAAACTCATCCGGTTCTTCTTCCTCATCACTAGGCTCGTCTTCAGTGTTTGCAACCAACGTTATCCGCACCCATAAGACTTCAATAGCGTGCGGGATCAATTTGTCCATAACAATAGGAGAGGTTTTGTCTTCTGAGCCCACGTCATCTTTCATCTAACTGCACCCATTTTAAAATAGGCATCACTATAATATGCATTTTGGGTACAGCACCCAATGGGTGACGACGGTGTAGGGTATGAACTGGGGGCGACATGATTATAGCTCCGATGAGATTGAGTTTGCATTTCTCTAGAGTAGTTTCCATAGTTGTAGATAGGGGCTTGGTTATAACACGGGTTAGTAGAATAATTGTAACGCATACTCATTCTCGAAATCGAATTCTTCTTCCTCTATACATGCAACTATCTTCCTCATCACTAGGCTCGTCTTTAGTGTTTACAACCAACGTTGTCCACAGCCATAAGACGTCAATAGCGTGAGAAACCAATTTGTCCATAACAATAGGAGAGAATTTGTCTTCCAAATCCACGTCATCTTTATAGTGCCCCAATAGATTTTTACCTTCAAGTGAAAGCTGGGCATTGTGAACAATCCAAGAGCACATGTCCAAAACCAACAAATGACAAAAACAACTTGAAGAGTTTCGCAAAAATTTAATCCTAGCTGACGAAAAATTCAAAAATAATCATAAAGAATCTGAAAAATGAATGTTATTCTCATTTGAAGACCCTATTTCGAAATACAAAATACCTGTAGGCCTGCAATCCGGCGAGCCAAATAATCCAAATTAAATTGATCAAAAGAAATTAAAAATAATCATAGCTCCAACCTGAAAATAGGATTTTATACTGAAAATCAAATTCCCAAAAGCTTACCTTAAGGGTCGGAGAGAAGGGAGGCATGCACAACCAGTGAGCCAGAAGAGAATAGAATAGAATTGAAGACTTAGGCGAGGACAGGGGACGTCCTGGTTGGGAGGGGCCCAGAAAAATTACTAATTCATGTGGTTGTTTGGTGAAGAGGCATGGCTTTCTGCAGTCAATATAACAAAAGGGCGAAAGTGGAAGGAACAGAAAGGCAATGGTGGTGCATAACAAATCTGTAAGGTGGGGTGTGGCAGGTACCGTGTGTTTGGAACAGCATATCTCGGGTGTCTTCAGAGCTATCAAAAAAATTTCAACAGATGAAATGATCAAAATAAAAAGATGAACATTTCTTTAGTTGATTGTTTTTTGGTAGAATCAAAGGCAATCGAGATATACTGCTTTGAACATACGGTTATGTTTCTTTTCGGAATGAAATCATTTCTCGGTTCCGGGAATCTTTTTTTCCCGAAAAATTCTTCCAAATGTTTCCAGATCAACACATCTTATAGAAAAAAAACCAACTTATATCTCCTATTCCTGACGAATTCCATCAAAGTTCACTCACCTCTCTTTTCCTTCTGATTTCCCCCGTGAAGGACAATGAGGTCTAACTAAGCTCCGCCCCTTTTTCCTTTCGATGCTGGGGAGCAACTTCTTTTTTTTTTAATTCTTTTCTTATATTCATTCTCACGAAGAATTTTTTTTACGTCTGATTTATCTCATAAATGCACTTTACACTTTTTTATCACCTTTGAGCATTTTTTGTTGCTCATCCTATGAATCATAACATCCGTCTCGGATGTTATGATTAAATTCTTGTTCCCAGCAAACACTGTAAACCCCGCTTCGATATAAAAGAATTGAGGAAACCATCATTTTTTATCTCTACCTCTGTATCTAAAATACATCGTTCCTCAGTCTATTCTATCACTGTTATTATGGCATCCTTGGATTTGGAGTCGCCTATTTTTTTGTAGTTTTGATTATCTATAATTTTTCTATACTATTTGTCTGCTGGGATTTTTTTTTGTTAATTGATGTAAGTTTTTTTGTGAATAGTTTTTTTTTCAAATATCGAAAGAAAAGAGCAATTTGGGGTTTGGTTGGTTGAAGTGGCGTTGATTCTTTTTTTTTGTATTTCCAAAAAAAAATCACGACCGAATGAATTTTAAAATGTGCCCTTTGTGTGCTCCAAAAAAATAGCAATTCTTGAATTTCTTTCCTTGTACAGAAAAAAAAATCAAAATGCTAATTTTGAGTAAAATTTTTTTCATAACCAAAAAAAATGTTTTCAGAATTTTATTTTCTGAACAATTTTAGATTTTTTTAGAATTAGTTTTATAGTTCGTTGACATTGATTTCGAAAGTTCATGAGATTTCAAAAATTTAGTACAAAAAATGAAGCCGTTTACTAACCATAGACCTGAACTGTAATGATTCCAAGAGCATTTAAAAGTTTGTGAAATTTCATGTTTATAGGTTGCTCCTTTGGATGGAACGTTCACAGCTCGAGAACTGTTTTGATACCACGAAACTCCAATTGCTGAAGTATACACCGAAAAGGACGTAGTTGTTCAGTGTGAAGACCCGAAGAAATTCGGATCTCATTATCACTGTGCTACTATCGAAGGTGAATGCAGCAGAATGAACAAAATGAACTGCCATGTTGTTGTCAAAGTGGCGCCACGCGGAGTTTTTGAGTTGCCGATGAAGGACGCGTCTTTTATTGCCACAAAATCAAAGGTTAGCTTAAAAATTACATTTGAAAAAAAAATCTCACAAAAGATTGTTGCGGTTTCAACTCTAAATTCATCAGTTTCGAACGACACGTATTCAGTAAGATTTATTTCAGATGTACTCGACAATCAATGCGACAGTAACATTCCTCGCCGAGGTGCCTCCTTCCGGGCAGATGCTTGTACGTCTCCCCACATCAACAATGCTTGATATTGGAGGTATTCACATAAGCGGTCGTTCAGACGTGCTGGAACTTAAGCCAGTATTTGTGGCGGAGCAGAGGGATTGTGATAACGATTGCGATTGACAAGTTGTGAAAAGAATTAAATGTGTCTTGTTTAGTGTGGGATTTATCGAATGGAAATAAATTTTGCAAACTCATCACTTTTTTCATACATAAAAAAACAAAATTCAGATGGAAAAAAGTGAAAAAAAAGTTCCGTGGAGCAGTAATTTGTTCTCGGTATTTCGGCAGGGCAAAACGAATAGAGCTGATTTGTCTAGAAGTCGGTCGCTTTAAAGATTTTAAGCTGGATATCGGTTGCGTTGAAGATGATTGTTACGAATCAAAAATTACGAATGGAAAATTCTAGTAATTTAATTTCCGACAATTGAATACAGCGTCAGATTAACCTCAGAAAACTTAAAATCTTGTACGGAACAACAAGAACATAACTGCCCAATGCGCATATTCAGGCGCGGAAAAAAATAATAATAAACTCTGAAAAACCTATTCAGAGAGAATAAAAAACTTAAAAAAGTATACCGTTGAAATCAGTAGTTCGCGGGCAGCAGAAAATTAATGAAAAATTGAAAATCCAGCTAGTTTTTATCTGCCCGCGAACATTTTACTACTGATTTCAACGGTATATTTTTTTGAGTTTTTTATTCTCTCTGAATAGGTTTTTCAGAATTTTTTATTATTTTTTTCCGCGCCTGAATAGACGCACAACAAAAAAAAGAAGGAACGGAAAAAACTGAAAACGAATGGACGAGGTTGTTTTAGCAAGAACACTTCAAAATATAAAAACCTTTTCGCATTACAACGATATTTTTATTAATCAGCTGAATTATATTCAGAACTAGGCCAGGAACTATCCCACCTACAGAAAATGAAAAATGTTCAAAATTTATAGAAAGAGAGGTCCTGATAAATGCAGTGTGGCGCAAAACTTTACGGCTGTGGGGTGGCTGCAGAAACAAATTTTATGACATGAATGAAGTCCAAATACGTTTAATCACTCATAAATAGATAGTTTGTCGATTTCCAGACCAAACTGACTATTTTGGAATTTTTTATAAAACGACGAACTAAGCTGAACAGCTTTTGTGGGGAAAATAATCGTTACAAATCAGAAATTACGAATTGAAAATTCTAGATATTGTTGTTAAAATTCAAGTATACAAAAGTGATTCAATTTCTAAAAGTTTGAATGTCATTTTTCTTCTGAAAAACCAGTGGAAATATCACGTTTTCGAGCGGTGGTTTGCACCAGTACGCACTTCAGTGCCTCCACAAAGCAAAAGTTTGAGCATGTGCGGATCTGTTCAGAAGTAATTTGGGTCCACCAAACTCTTAGAAAAATAGGAAAAAAACTTGAAAAACCATTTCTAGGACATGGAGAAAAAAAAACATTTCGCGACCCAAAACTTGGAGGCTGCGAATTAGTCGATTTTTCATTGTTTTTTTTTCATCAAGAATGTCGTTAAAAACGACGAACTTCCTAACATTTTGACGAAACTTACTCATCAACCTTTAAATGTCAATTTCTAACAAGTTCAGGCGTCCACAACAGTGAGAGCCTTCTGCCCAAACGTTGGCTCGAACCGGCCCAAACTGCTCAAATTGGTCCGAACCGGACCGATGTCCGATGTCTGTTTGTCCGTATATCTATCAACAGTTCAGAACAGGAAGCTTCATCTATAGTAATAAATTGGAAATGAATCAAAAGAAAGCAAGAATGATGGCGAGAGCAATCGGAATAACGATCAAGACTAGCAGATATTTGAGCAATGAAGGTGTTTGGATGGTTTGTGTAGCTTCCAGGGTTGCTGTAGACTCCTGGATCATCAGAGGTTCCTTGAATTCCTCGGTAGGCTCCTTGGCATCTTCGGATACTGGATCCTCCGGAGTTACTACATCTTCTTCGGTTACGGTAGGCAATTGGGTTACTGTATCTTTCTCAGCAAGCGCGGGTTTTTTGACCTTCTCGGTTACAGTGGGAACTTGGGTTACTGTAGCCTCCTGGGTTACTGTAGAGACTTTCGGAAGGGATTTGGTTACAGTATCCACCTGAAAACCTAACATCATCAGCGGCTAAGCTTCCCTAACCAACCTTAGCCCCGAAACCCAATCCCTGACATTTCTTCTTATGGAATCCCCAGGACCACTGTCGCCCCTCAGGTCCTCCACCCACTTTGCCACGTTTCAAATCGACAATTCTCTGAATTCGAGCCTTTTCTTTTTCGTATTTCTCCAATTTCACTTTTAATAGGACCATTTGCAAACCCTCGTCTCGACCCATTACCGGAGACTGCTCGATGATTCCATTCCAGAACGGTTCGTAGTGGAAGCGACGTGGCAAGTTCTGGGTGTACCAGTATTCGAATGGATCCGCGCATCGCTTGCAGAGATCGCCAAGGACGCATTTTTTGATCTGGAAAAATATCGAGGATTAGAGAGAGGGGGAGAGAAAGCAGAGTGCCTGGCATGTCTGCGCTCTCTTGTAGTCTCCACTCACATCAACCTCCTCAATATAATCCTTCTCATGTGCCGAATGGGTCTTCAGAACTGTACAACCGCATTTTGTCTCGGTGATGTAAGTGACATATTCGTCATTTTCCACTTTGCGCTTAACTTTTTCATCGTCATATCTGAAATTATTTTTTACTCCAGAAAAAAAAAACAACTTGCAAAAAGATACACACTTGTTGTATACACTGCGATATGTTGCTTTACTGGGGCAGTCCTTTTCGTAGTACGTTTTGAGAATTTCGAAGTTTCTATGCATTAACCCCAGCTGAGTCGGCAACGTATCCTTCATCAATAGAGTTGTTCGATCTGAAAATGTCGTCAAGTGTGATGCTGAGTCTGTGAACACCATGCACGTGTTCAGAAAGTGTCCCCTATGATTGAATTTTTTCAAACGCCCGCGAAAGTTGAGCTCCGCCCACAGGGCGTGGCTTGTCGATTTAAGAAGGCTTCCCATTTGTTTTTTATGTTTCTGAGGAAGTTTTGCTCGGTTTCCTGCCAACTTTCAAGTCGATTTTGAATTTTTCTTTCACTTTCCGCATTTCTACACTACAATCGACTTGAAAAACACTAATAAATGACTTTTCGAAAGATTTTGGAAAAATGTACGGCGGAGCGCGCTTTCTAAAAATTCAGTCAAGTTTTTTTCGAAGGGGACACTTCGTGAGCCCGTGACCATGCAATTGTCTACGCTCTTTGCAAGCCTACAGTACCATGCAAAAGTATACGAACACCCCCGTTTTTCAGTGGATTTTTGCTCATTTAGGCCTCCTTTGAGCAAGCGCCACGTACCCAAAACTTTTTCTACGGCTTAGAAAAACTTTGTGCGTATCAAACGTAGTTTGAACTTCATTTTTGTTGTTGACAACTTTTTTGTACAACCACATTCCCAACAGATAGAGCTCGTCCAAATCTACTACCTCAGAAATAGCCCGTTTTCTGTAGAAAATTTGACGATTTCCAGAGTTCTTCATTTGACGAGCTGTATCTGCCGGGAAAGTGGTTGTAGAAAAAAGTTGTCAACTACAAAAATGAAGTTCTAGCTATGCTTGATACGCACCAAATTTTTCTAAGCCGTAGAAAAAGTTTTGGGTGCGTGGTGCATGCTCAAAATCAGCTAAGATCAACTGAAAACAGGGGGTTGTTCGTATATTTTTGCACCTCACTGTACATATCCAATAGGTTATGGGGACAAAAATTCGACCACACCAAGGTTTAAAAAAATTGTTAAAAGGAAAGTTTGCTGAAATCGATATTTCTCGAGTTATGGCCCCTCCAAGGTCCTAAAACTCCAAAAAATTCCAAAAAAGAGGCATTTTCAAAGATTCATAACTAGCTTCAAATTTGACGAATTTGGACAGGTAAAAAATGAAAATGTAGGACTTGATATTGAAATTAGATGCGACTTGACGAATTTAAAAATGTGTTCCTCGTGAGCTCCAGAAAAGGAGCGATTTTCGAACATTTCTCCTAGGAATGGGAAAAATTTGAAAAGAATTGCGAAAAATCCCGAAAATATATCCAAAAATGTTCAAATAATAAAATTCCGAAAACAATTTTATTGGTTCCGAAATTTTTTTTACTTATAATTCGAAAAAAAAAAATGTTTTTTGGAAATTTGTTTTTTCATTTTTCAACCCACAGCTAGAAACGCCATCATCCAGCGTCTTCCCCGACTCATGTGCTACTTCTGGAACCAAGTTCTCTGCGGAAATGATCATTCCCAAACGTCGGAACGATTTCAATCCCACCATATAGGCATTTTCCATGACGATTCTGACGAAAGGTCCATGGTTGCGCTCTGGAAACACGAGTTCCTCCACGCGAAATGTGCTTGTTGTGACGAAAGTGTTAATGATAAACGCCACAAGTTCTTTTTCATCATTTGACAACCCATCACTTGAGAGCTCCCATTCCATTGTCTTGATTTGAATCGATTTGTGGGCGACTAGTTCCGTCAGATAATCCAGGGCGATTACGAGCATAAATGCATTCGGACGCTCAGAAGGAACATCTTTCAACTGTTTTTTGACAAAGAATTCTGGGTCAAACGTGTTCTGCGATCTGGAAATCATTGCTATTTATGCCTGTCTGTCCGTATCAGGGATGTGCGAAACCAAACCTTTTTCGGTTTTTTCGGAAATTTTAGAAAAAATTTTTCGGTGGCCATTTTTCGCACAACCCTGGTCCGTATGTCTAACCTGTGATAATTAATAAAACCATCGCCCATTTCCATTTCCCATCTCAAAAACTTCTCTATCCCAGTGTAAATCACAATCAAACATCTCCCTTTCTTATATCCGAATCTGACACGTGGCAATGTAAAAATCGTGGAATCCACAATATCCCGGTCGGAATAAGACACGCAACGAAGAGATTTTCTGAAGAAGCGGAATTTTTTAAACATTGTCTGGAATTCAAGTACCTGCTCATGAAGTCCAAATTTCGAATGACATGTAGTTTGATTTCTGGTGGGAGACAACTCCAGGCGGCCATTTTTGATTTTGAATTAGGGAATGGATTGAGAGTCAGGGGGGAGGGACGTGGCGGGATGAAAATTATTGGAATGGGAACACGTTCAGTTCAACATTTTGATTCGGATTTTTCGAATTCTCCGAATGCTCGGCCGTGGAAATTTGCCAACTTTGCGCATCTCCAGCTCTGTCATTTTTGGAGAGTTTGATCTGGATTTTTTTTGGGTACACTGGAAACCGCTTTGTATGTTCTGAGCAGCATATCTCAGTTGTCTTAAGAGCCATCGAAAAGATTTTAATAGAAAAAATGTTCAAAATTTATTCCTCAGCATTTCTTTGATTGAACACATGTTGGAACTTCCAAAAGCAGCCGAGATATACTGCTGTGAACATTTTTTTTTTCGTCACTAGACTATCCCTTTTTGGAAAAGAGGGGAAATCTATGTTCCTCTTAGGTTAATTTCCGTTTTTCGGCGGAAAAATCGCTGTTCTCGATTCCGAAATAACCTACTAACCCGAACATTTTTCTCTCCTCCATCAAAGTTCTTTTCTTTCCCTTTCCTTTTCCGTGAAGGACAAACAATTAAGCTCCGCCCATTTTTTCTTTTTCGATTCTTTCCAAATTGAGCCAGTCTTCACTCATTCTATTCTATCCCTTTTATTATGGCATCCTCGGATTTGGAGTCGCCTATTTCTTTTTTGTATTATTGATTATTTTTCATTTTTTCTATGCTATATGGTTTCAGCAGGTGAACCCCACAAAATGTGAGTTCAAATGTTTTGTAAAATTCGGAAAAAAATGAAAATTTGGAGTTTTAGGCGTTGCAACAATGTAGTCGGTGAAAATGTGTCTGCTGAGATTTTTTGTTAATTGAAGTGAGTTTTTTGTGCATAGTTTTTTTCTAAATATCGAGAGCCTATGGTCATTTATTAATACTTACTCTTATAGCGATGAAACGTACCATGGCGAACGAAATAGCCGAAGAGGCTAAAAGGACAGCCATCGCCAATGCCACCGCCGCATATACGCAGCAAGTCCTCAGACAAATGAGAGCGCCAGAGCAACCAAAAGATTGCCCACTGTGTATGGACACAGCTCACATAATCGAGTCTTGCCCGATAGAGAAAAAATGTTTTTATGCTCAAGAAAAAGGAAAATGTCTCATATGCTTGAAAACAAAGAGCCACCCAAATCGACTGTGCAGAGGATTGAAGCCATCCGATAAATTATGCGATAAAATGGAGTGTGACTACTCAGGTCACATCCACCACAAGGCCATCTGCCCAATGGCAAACACCCCACCAATAGCCAATCCATCGGAGGCCAATCAACGAAGAAAGCTTCCAAAAATTGAAATTTTATCTTGTTCACTCTAAAAAAATTTTTTTTTAATAAATAAATAAATATACCTATTCCTATTGACGACGGCGATAGAGCGAAACCGTAAAGGACAAACGGAAATTGCTCACAACCCAGATAAATACACCAAGGAAAGCAACGAAAACAATGCAGGAACACAAAAAGATTGAAAAAGGATTTTGAAATTTCTAAAAGCAACAGAGTGCCCTGAAAACTTTTTTTTGTTACTAGACTATCCTTTTTTTGAACGATATGTAAAAACAACTAATCTATATTCCCCCTATTTCAATTTCCGTTTTTCGGCGAAAAATCGCTGTTCTCGATTCCGAAAACATGATAACCTACTAACCCGATCATTTTTCTCTCCCCCCATCAAAGTTCACTTTTTCCCTTTTCTTTTCCGTGAAGGACAGAAAATTAGGCTCCGCCTCTTTTTCTCTTCCGATGTTTTCTTAATAGGAGAAGTCTTCATTCATTCTATTCTATCCCTGTTATTATGGCATCCTTGGATTTGGAGTCGCCTAGTTTTTTGTATTTTTGATTATTTTTAATTTTTTCTATATTTTTTATTGATATGACTACTACTACTGTTCATCCAACCGCAGTAAGTTACTACTCCAACAAAAACGACATAGACATAACCTTTACTTCCAGGAAATGAAACGAAACACCACCATGGAAATCGGAAGAAGCGAAAAAGCTCGCCATCGCGAATGGGGCTGTTTAGAACGATTAGCCCAACAAACGGAGTTGTAAAGACATGCAAACTCTGCAAGACAGACCACCTAACAAGAAGAAAGAAATGCCGAGCAAGTCTTTTGTTGGTGTAGTGAGTTTTTTGTGAATAAAGTCTGCAAGAATAATGATCTGAAGTTAGGTTTTTTTTAGATCGAGTGCTCAGATGATGTATACGAAGCATACTGCTAGATTCACAAATCGCCACAAAGCCTACGAACGCCTAGCAAAATGAGACTAAGATTCTGGCGTCAAAACTGGTCTATGCAGAGGGAAGAACCGTCCATCAAAGGAAAATGCAGAGATAAGGTCACTGAATAATAATAATTGAGTAAGGAAAATAGCTTTGCATCTAACAAAGAAACAACATTTCCAGAGAGATGACACCACTAATCATCAGCACTCACCGCATTGACAACCTGGAAAAAATATTTTTATGTTTCAAACTTCTAAAGTCTTTCGAAATAAATAACTTTGATTATGAATGTGATTACAGTGAATTTGAAAAAAATTAAAAAACGAAAGAAAAATTTATTCGGAAGTTGGTTACAGGCCAGGTACCCAGTTTCAGAATTGCATATATGAATTGCATATTTCAGAATTGCATATATCAGCTGACTTGAGAGCAGAGCTGTCGGTTTTCTCGGCCGGCCGAGGCCCTCGGCTTTCGGCCGGCCGAGGTTCAACGAAACGTTTTGAAAGATTTAGAATTTTCACTCAAATCTCGATTCAAATATGCGTAATGATTGAAAAACACTTCAGAAATAACAAATCGATGTATTTGCCGTAGATATTTTCTTGAAAAAAGACAATAAAAATTTAGTGATTTTTTTTCGAAAAAAATCAATCTTTTTTTTCGCTCTGATTTCGTTATTGAATGTTCTCTAGCAAACCGAATAGAGAGAAAAAGGGTTTTATTCAATATTTTCAGTCCTATTCACAAAGAAAAATAAAAAGTAGCACGAAAAAAAATTTTCTTCGTTGACCCTCGGCCGGCCAAAAGCCGAGGGCCGCGGCCGGCCTCGGCTTTTTTTTTCGGCCGCGGCCTCGGCTTTTGTCGGCCGGCCGCGGCTGGCCGTACGACAGCTCTGCTTGAGAGTAATGAAAAAATTTACAACTGGTAAATAGATTAGAATTTATTGATGCACTTTTTTTAGTTATCCATTTTTCGAAATCTCAAAAAGCATTCTACATATGCTTCTTTTGAAAATAAAGGACTGAACTGACAGCAGTATACAGATAAATTTTTGCAGAAATAATACACATGAGGGGGCGGGGCGAGACCCAAAAACCGGTTTTTCATATATATTATTTCTGCAAAAATTAATCTGTGAAATGGGAGGAGCTTCGTAAACCCCGCCCCCTGTGTATTAAATTTGTCACGTCATAAAGTCTTCGCCCCGCCCCCTCATGTGAATTATTTCTGCAAAAATTAATCTGTAAGGTACAGGTCCCTCGAAAGAACATCTTCGCAAAAAATCTAAAACAATGTTCAAGAGATACGAAAAAAGATTACATCTCCGTTGCGAAATAGCAAAAAAAATGGTCATATTGTGAAAGAGCATCTCTTTGATGTTATCATGATAATCCTAATGAAAAACGAAGATGATAAATATTATGAAATATACTATTCCAACTCTCGAAAAGACGAGATATAATCTCCGAAAAGACCTATTTTTAAAAAACACACAAAAGATTACATCTCCGCGAAAAAAGGTGCCGGGATCATCATTTTTTGGATAGTTTCCATGGCACTTAAGTGATGTCAGAAGATCCGAAAGGAAATCAGCGATTATCGTGACTTCAGAAGTACAAAGACACAACTAGTCACCATCGGAGACGAAATCGGAGAAGAAGAATCAAAGAAACCGCTAGATGTATAATTTCAATAAATGATCTTGTTTTGAAGTTTTTACCATTTTTATTTGGAAAAAAAAACATGACGTTACATGAAAAAAACCAGGAACTTTGAAATCAAGTGGAAGATTGTGGGTGATTTGAGGAAGTGGTAGAAGTGGAAGAAGTGGAAGATTTGAAAGGTTTTGGATATTTTGACCAGCCGGTTCTCTTCTGACAGTCAAAACAAAAGTTGTAGTGAGGTTGTCCAATTTCCACCTTCAAAGTTGTCGGGTGCTAGAACTACAGAAACTACTGCCCCTCTTCCAGTGACTGTACATGGGATGACTGTAAAATAAAAAATTAAAGAGGGAAAAAGATAAATTAGAAAAAATCACTTTTAAAACCTACCATCCTTCCAAGTTCCGAATTTTCGAATTTTTTTTTCAATATTTTCGAAACAAATGATGTTAAACTCACTTCTTGTGCGGTTTATTTGCTAGTTATTATATTTTCAAATAGTATAGAGATAAAAATTCAAAATAATCAAAGCTACAGAAAAATGGGCGACTCCAATTTCAAGGATGCCATGAGAGTGGTCGAGTATAATGAATTAATGAAGACTGTTTTGAATGTTTCGGCGGAAAAAAGGGGCGGATTTGTAGGTTTTACGGAAGTTTGGAAAGTGAGAAACAATATCTCAAAAGAAATTGACCTATACATAAACCCGAATGAATTCCTCTGTGAAGGTCAACACCAGAAACTCCGCCCCCTTTTTCCGCCGAAACTTTCAAAACAGTCTTCATTCATTTATTATATTCGACCACTCTCATGGCATCCTTGGAATTGGAGTCGCCTATTTTTCGTATTCTTGATTATTTTTAGTATTTTTTTTCTATACTATTCGAAAATATAATATCCAGCAGTTTAACCCCACAAAAAGTGAGTTTAACATCATTTGTTTTGAAAAACAATTGAAAAAATTTGAAATTCAGGAATTTCAGGCGTGAGATCTAGGCGAATTTTCTTTTTTTTTCAGAGGAAACCCAGAAGTTTTGGCCTGTCTCAGCTCAGTTGATAATCACTTTATGGTGCATCGACCCCTACAAAAAGTGGTAAGATTATTTTCGAAAAAAACATTCAGATAGTCGAAATAAAATACTGAAGGGGGATACATTACAGATATGAAAGTGTTCTAATTTTTCCCGGCGGCGAGAATTCTACGCGCCCCCCGCTGTGCGCGCAGGGCCCGATCGTGCGCGCCGGCCCGATCGGATGATTGATGTTCTGAAAACTGAAATCCACCTTCTCTCCAAGTCTTGCAAACATGCGAACTGAGACTGTTGGAGAGTATGTTGGTGGGGCATCTTCCCTTTCCCCTATGACGCAAAAAATCTTCCTTCTTTATCTATGATGCAAGTCTTTACAGATGATCAAAAGAATCGCAGGAGTTGGTCAAGAATTTTCAATCAGACGAATGCGAATGAAGAGAGGACGAGACATTCTAGACGGATTGCACACTGGAAAACGACTCAGACCGGTGATGGACAAAGAAGTTTTCAGTACAATGGGAGAGATTATTCCTTTCGGGACAATTAATGATAACGTGACGACGAGTTGAAACTTGACCTTTGATAAAAAATGTATATCGCTCTGATTGATATATAAAATTCTTTTAATTTCCACTAGTGTGTATCGAACCCGTATGTGAAAGAAATTTGTGTTCAATGTCTCTATACTCCCATTCTCAAAAATAAATCGTTGTCCACAGGAACGATGGGTTAGGTTCTAGAGTCCCATCGGTTCCATTCACATCTGTTTTTTTTATAAATTTCCTGGAGAAAGCCCTGAGCTAAGAAGAAGGTCCAGTTAAAAAAAGCCTGGCTCCAACTTAGAAGTTTGTCGGGCACCACCGCTTTTCCTTTCCTTCTTTCTTAGCCCCAATAGCCAGAGAAAGACATGCCCCGAGAGATAGAAGCACACCCATGCATTTGCAATAGCAGAATCCGTTTCTCACAATGTCTGTGTCTCTCCTAAAAACGACTCCCTCCCCCTGCTCCAGCTCTTTCCAAAACCTTCATTTCCATTCTATCCTCTTTTGGCTCACTGGTTATGCATGCCTCCCATTTCTCTGACCCTTAAGGTTAGTTTCAGGCTTTTGACAATAGACCCATTGATTTTTTCAGGTTGGAACTATGATTTTTTTTTATTTGTTTTGATCATCAATTCATTTTTATTTATTTGTATATATTTGGCTCGCCGGACTGCAGGCCTTCAGGTATTTTCAAACGAAATAGGGCTTTTTAATGAAAATAATATTTATGTTTCAGATCCTTTATGATTTTTTACAAATTTTTAAAAAGTAATATTCTTGATTACCCAATTTGGTGATATCGATGGGAAAATTTTGAGAAGAGAATGTGAGTTAAAGATAAACTAAAAAAAAGCAAACCCCATGCATGTATTTTGCAGATTACGGAGATTGTTGCTGCTAGTTGTATGGGGTTCTATACTACAGTGAGTTTTTTTTTTCAATTTCTCTCTTTTTTTGACAGTACTTTATGTTCAATTCAGCATATCTCGCTTGCCAGTGGAAATTTTGAGATATTGATCAACTAGAATAATGTTCAACGTTACATACCTAACATTTTGTTAGTTTGAAACTTTTTGATAGCTCTAAAGACAACCGAGATATGCTGCTCTGAACTGAATGTAGGCCCAGCTGCTCCCAAACAAAACATGCACAGAAAAAAAACTAGGCATTTTCTTCTACAAGTAACAAAGAGCTGAAAATACCTTATTTATGTAGGAGCCAATAAAAAATATAAATATATATTGATTTTTTCAGAAGGACACAACAGTTGCTGTCAGATTCACGACGCGCATCAGATTTGAAGGTAAGATTCAACTTTGACAAAAAGAAAAATGATATTTTTTGCAGAAAGACACAACTGACGGGGCGAGCAACATGCCGGGTATTAGGTTTTGAGGTAACAGAACCCTGGAAATATAGGTCTTAAAATAATTGTTTCTTTTTGCAGAAAGGGACGACGGATGGTGCCAGCAATATGCAGAGTTTGTTATAATTAAGATTTTTTTTATCAATAAATTTTTGTTTGAAAATCTTGACTTTTGGGTCCAGTCTCGAATTAGAGAAAAAAGAAAGCTCATCACAGGGGAATGTTTTTTTTCCACATGAGTTAGGAATTTTCAATAAAATGGTGGTCTGAAAGTAGATGCTACTGTGAATGGATTCTGGAAATTCCAGTCCGCACTGGAGCCTGAGAGTCTGGAAAACTTAATCCGAAACTGCCACGTCATAAATGCATTGTAAATAAAGGGCCGGTGCGCAAATATTCAGATTGAGATTTCCAGATTCCCAGGCTCCAGTGAGGGCTGAAAATTTCAGAGTCCACTCTCAGGAGCATCTACTTCCAGAAAACCAATTCATAGCAAATTCCTAACCAATGTGAAAAAAAAACATTCCATTCATTTTGATTGTGCGTCATTATAGTTTTTGGTTATTTGACCAGTGACACATGTTTATTTGCGATAACGGGCGCCGTGCTCTCACTCTCTGAGTCTCTCAGTCTATTTTTGATCTCGTTCTCCTCCCGTCCTTCCAAAAACTTTTTTATTTCATTCGTTTCGCTCTGGCGTACTGGTTGTACATGCCTACTTTTTCTCCAACCCTTACGGTAAGTTTTTTAATTTTGGATTCTTGAGATTAAGCACGTTTTTTTCAGGTTGGAACTTTGATTATTTTGAATTTATTTTGAGCAGTTAATTTCAATTTTTGGCTCGCCGGATTGCAGGCCTCCAGGTAATTTGGACGGAACAGAATGCATTTGGTATGAAAAAATTTTTTTCAGACCACATTGATTTTTCGAAAATCAATTTTGTCAATACGGAAGAGCAGTGAGTTTTCGAAAACACTTGACACAATTTCATCTTAATTTTGTTACAGACATTTTCTCACCCGATGGAGCCAGTAATATGCAAGAATTTTTATGGGTTTTTGAATGTTGAAGTAAGTCTAAAATTGATTTTATGGAAAGTGTATTTGTGGTGTTACAGGCGACTAATGGAGCAATATGGAGCATTAAGGTTGAAGTAATATTTCAGTGAGTTTTCAGATTTTTCAAAATTGGTCTTAGTAAAAATATATTTGTGCTCTTATAGGCGGATTCAAACGAAGAGCTGTTGCACCAAAATAGTTTACAAATAGTTTAGGAAGCCTTCTGGTAATTTCTGTAATTGTAGAACACATGTGTATATATATAAGAATTTCATAATGAGAGATTTTGAAAATCGCTCAAAAACCTGTAAAACAGCAATCAATTTCGAGTTTGGGCAGCTACTGAAACAACAGTCCAAAAAAGCGTCGACGTGTAATGTGACTGCATGCAGTAGGAAAAGTCCTGATTTTCGTTTTACAGCTTTTTGAGCGATTTTCAAAATCTCTCATTATGAAATTATTAAAAAAAAATATAGAAATTATCGTAGAAAGCCTTAGTACGCCTTTAATGGTCCAATTGTTTGAAGACAGTTCTTGATTTTTTACACTTCTTGAATCACATAAACCACTCACGTGACGCAATCCATCTTCACCGTTAACTGCTGATAGTGTCAAAAATTCAGGTCTTCAAAAACAATAAACTACTTCTGCAAGTAATTACACCAACATTCTGCGGGCTTGCAACATCAACTGAACACCGACACACTTCTCATGCGAAAACAGCGGCCCAAGCAAAAATGTAGTTCAGGTAAGCCAAGATAAAAATAAAAACTAGGTATTTGGGACTTAGTAGCTTCTAGACTTACTGTGAAAATAATAAAGTTCCAGCAAGGAATTTGAAATTTTTCTTTGCGGGCTCAAACGCGTACTGAGGCAGGCTGTGGCAAGCGTTCGAGCCCGCGAAGAAAAATTTCAAATTCCTTGCTGAAACTTTAATATTTTCACAGTAGCTCTATCGAATGTGTCTTTTGGGAAGGAACATTACGGTTTTATGATTGAATTTTCATGACTGTTTCGGAGCTTTTTTTAAATCTTTTTCTTCCTGAAAATTAGCTCATATTTACAGAAGGACACCACTGACGGCGCAACTAACATGCCGAGTATTAGGTCTAAAGGTAAATTTTGACTAAGCAGCTTCGTACTCTAAGAAAAAATATTTTTGCAGAATGACACCACTGACGGTGCGTCGAATATGCCGAGTATTAGTAAATAAGGTAACTGAACCCTGGAAATATAGGTTTTCAAATAATTGACTTTTTGCAGAAAGGCACTACAGAGGGAGCAACCAACATGGCGGATTTTTTATAATTTATTAAGTTTTTATCAATAAAAATGTTTATCATAAAAACTTGTTCGACAATCTTGTCTCTTGCATCTGGTCAGGAGTTCTTCAAACATTAAAAAGCCTTAGCATACTTCACTTCTCTCAAATATACAATTCGGCTGTGCACTATGAACAAACCGACTAAAGTCTCTGACCAGTGACAAATATTTGACAGCGGGCGCCACTCTTTCACTCCCTAGACACTCTTTGCGTCTCTCACGTTGATTTTTGATCTCTCGTTCCCCATCCTTCTCCTTCTTCTTCAGTTTTTTTCCGAAAACTTCATTCTTCCTTTATTTTTTGTCTCCACTCTGGCTTACTGATTGTAAATGCCTCCCTTCTCTTCGACCCTTAAGGTAAGCACTGAAATCTGAGCAATCGAATAAATTGAAATGTGTTTTCAGGTCGGAATCATGATTATGTTTAATTTTCTCTAACTTTTTATTTCTTTTTTATCACTTGGCTCGCCCGTGATTGCAGGCCTGTTTTTTCGGATCCTTAAGGTAATTTCGAGCGGAAAGGGTGTATTGAAAGGAATGATTTTTTTTTCAGATCCGGGTGATTGTTTTTAAATTTTTTTTTCTCATCGTTTCTGGGACTACTCGGCCAACTAATTCCATCATTCAACCAACCGGTTAGTGAAATAAGCGTCAACTTACTTTTTAGGATTTTTTGTTAGTTTTAGAAAGAAGAACTCAAAAAATACTTATGAGATTTTTCAGGAAATGTCTACTTGGAAACTTGAGACTTTCGTATAGATTGTCGTACTCACTGATGATTTTATCCAAAAGGCACTTGGAATGACTCAAAACTGGCAATACTGTCATTTCTTAATCCCAGTAACCCATTTCGACGAAGAGAAGAAGGATTATCAAGAAGAACTACAGACGGCAAAGAAGTGGAACAGATGATGAACAGATACGAAAATCTGCAGGATCCATCGTTTAATAAAATAATTACTTTCTCATTGTTATATTAAAAATAAAAATGTTTATTGTGAGAAACATTTTTGTTTTTTTGAAAAAAAAAAGTTTTTGGTTGCTCCAAAAACAACCAAGATATAATGCTTTGAACATGCAGTACTAGGTGTGCCTAAGTTGCAGGACATACGGTATAAGCATGTTGGGTCTAGCAAATCAAGCTCTTACATTTTTTTGGATGACTTACAGGGCTTGAGTCTACCCCCTACTGACCACTGTAAACACAGATTCACTTGGTCACATTTGTCTTTCCACCAAAAGCCTATGCCTTGCCACTAACAGATACTGAGCTGTATAGACTGTCTAGGACACTGTACCTTCTTGACTCTTGTCCTTCTGTTCCCTTTCCCTTCTATCAGTTTGATAGCATGATCTGTACGATTCCCGCTCCCATCCGACGAGTCTTCCCTCTGCCTTTTGCGGTAACAGGCACTCCCCTGCTTTCCTACACTGTCTGGGCGTCATGGTCTCTCGTCCCTTGCCTTCTCGTTCAAGCCATTTTTATTTCTATTCGTTCTTTTCTTCCTGGCTTACTGATTGTACATGCCTCCTTTCTCTTCGACCCTTAAGGTAAGCCCCTAACTTCTGAGAAATAGGAAAATTGAACTGTGTTTTCAGGTCGGAACTATGATTATATTTAATTTTCTCTATCTATTTTTTTTTCTTCTTCATCACTTGGCTCGCCCGGATTGCAGGCCTATTCTCACGGATCTTTAAGGTAAATTATAGGTGTTTTGCAAAAAATAACAACCTATTTCAGATCCGGATGATTATCTTAAAATTTGTTTCTTGGATTTCAATCACGACATGAAGATTGGAAAACTACCGTGGCGAGTGTTAGGTAGTATTCCATCAGCGTTCTTTTGAACTCATAGCTGGCGAACGGTGGCCGGAAGAAAGTCCATGACGAACGTGGCTTATTAAGTGGAAAGTGAGTTTTGTCACTCAAATTCAAAGATGTTTTGGAACTTCTATAACTTTCCAGAGAATGGATGAAAGGAGGAATCTGGTTCCAATCGGTTCGAATCACCAGTGATTTTGATTGGATTGGTCGAAGAAGAGCATGACGTCGCACAAGCAAAGCAGTACAATGCCCTTCTTCAGAACAAGAATAAGAAGATGGACAGATGAAGACAGACTTATTTGATGTTTTTTATAATTTTTTTACCTGAATATTTCTAAGATGATAAATACTGTTATGATTTCATTCACACAAAAAAGTCTTCCGACAACAAAAATAAATTTAGGGATAATTTCCATTGCCTCTCCTATTCTCGTGACCGACGAAGAATGAGCAATTGATGTGGGCGCCGATCAAGGAGGAAAGAGGAAGAGATGGGAGGAAGCCCAAGGAACAAGAAAGAACGCAAGGAAGATGGAGAAGAAGACACGATCAAGAGATATCAAGATAAATTGTTGTAACATACAAAGTCGGACTCTCGGGCTCATCCCCCAACTCACTTTTAGTTTTCATTCGTATCAGAACCACCTGAACAAAACCACCACCGCTCACAGCTCTCAGATGATAAAGTTTTAATTATTATTATCTATCTAGCATCTTTATGGTGCATCGACAAACGGAGAGCCCGGAGATACAAGTAAGTAATAGGAAAAAGTGATAAGGAAGTGAATAGATAAATATTAGTAAAAGAGATAGGAAGATAGTTAAGTTAGAAATCTGATAGGTAGAAAAGTACGGTCCGCGAGACTAGTAAGGGTCGTAGGAACCCAGTAAGGCCCATAAGAGGCCAGTACGGGTCAGCGGAACCCAGTAAGGCCAGGGAGGCCAGTAGGCCATTTGGAGGCCACCCGAGGAACCGGTCGTCAACCAAAACAACATCAGGTACTCAATCACAACCAGTTAAACAACAACCAATTTAATAATCCTCCAAATACATGTATTTACCCACAACAGCAGGTAGCTAATCAACCAAGTTATTTCGTCAACCCATCTAACCCTTATTACAACAACACAGGTATTCCCCATAACAATTACATTCATAATCAACATCAGGTATGCAATAACCCATACACATTTACTCACCCATCTAATACTCAACCACAGATAACTACTAACCAACAAAACCAGAGAACCATGAGTCAACAACAACAGGTAAATATTAACCCTATAAGCCAACATATTAGAGAAAATACAGGTATTAATCAGGCACATAAAACCCCACAACAGGTAATTAATAAATCAGATACTCAAACGACTAACTATAACCAAATGGTCCCTCAGGTAGGAGGACCCCCAACTTTTAGTGAGCTAACCTCTCAAACTAATCAGGTACAGGCAAATAAAGGTAGGAAACGGGTAAAGGTGTACGACAGCCCATTAAAATGTAGGCTATGCGATAAGGAAAACCACATCGCAAGGAAGTGCACGGGGCTCGATGCCTTTGAAAGGCTTAAGAAAACCGTCGCCCTAGGAATGTGTCAGGTGTGCTAACACCCAGCCAGGCACACCACAGATAAATGTAAATATAACAACAGGTTTAATAAACATCTGTGCACCCACTGCGGTATTACAGCTACACCGCATAGTAAAGTAGTGTGTGTGTTTTATGAGAAGTGGTTGGAAGGAAAAAAGGTAGTAACAATTAGTGAAACAGATAAACCAACCACGGGTAGAAATTCTAGAGATAAGACCACACAAACTGAGGAAAGGGAATTAGATAGTATAACAGATATTAGAGTTCAGGTAGCAAAGATACAGGTAGGAACTAAAACAGACAGTCCAATGGACGTAGGAGATCATAGTTCCAGTGCCCCACCAGAGGTACACGCGGGTAGCGAACCAATTATAATAGACCAGATACAACCAACTCAGGTATTAAAAGAGGTAGAGGAGGCTCCTATTTTGACAGAAAAAAGTAACTCATTGTAGCAGAGAAGGGTAAGAGTCTTTTTTTTCTCTCTCTCTTTTTTTATAACAAAAAAGCCACTAACAGTTTCGACCCACCCTCACCATCCAGTTTTTGTAATGAAATAAAAATGAAGCATAGGAATTTTTTTTAATGTAAACAACCCCGGATTATTTGTTGCCGGGGAGGTACCACCAGTAGATAACGTTTATTTTGATTAAGCCCAAAATTTTATTAATTTCGTTGCAAGTAAAAATTATACCCCTCACAATTATTTCGTCCCCATCATATATAATCAACCCCCCCCCCCCCCTCTAATTCTAATATTTCAGATAAATTGTTAATCCCCTAATCGTGAGCATTTAAAAGTTTATTCAACCCCTTTATTCAGATGCCCGCATATATGTACATATCCACACCAACCCCGTTACTCAAGGAACTAGCGAAAAACTGAAAGGAAGAATCGAAAGATACTGTCAAGGAAGTCACAACAACACTCAAGAGGAATAAGATCAACAGAAACGATCTTCTGGGCCGCGCGGGCCTCCGGGCCGGGCCCTGTTCACATACTTGAACATCATGCGCGCCGTTCAAAAAAAGAAAGATAACTTCCGACACGCGCGGAATCACTGAACTCATGGGACCACCAAACTCTTATGGGACCACTAAAATCCTATGGGACCACTGAAATCCTATGGGGCCACTAAACTCCCATGAGACCACAAAACTGGGATAGAGCCGTGCTGACCTATACTCACTTTGCGGCAATCGATAGTCAAATTTCCAAAAAACTCCTCGACCATACACCCACTCCTTTGAAAAAACGGAAATTTTATTGCACCGTCGACACTGCCTGGGTCTCTTCGCCTCTCGTCCCTTGCCCTCTCGTTCTAGCCATTTTTATTTCTATTCGTTTCTTTCTTCCTGGCTTACTGGTTGTATTGGCCTCTCTTCTCTCCGACCCTTGGGGTAAGCTCTGAATTCTGAAAAATTGAAAAATTGAAATGTGTTTTCAGGTCGGAACTATGATTATCTCCAATTTAACCTAATCATTTTTAATCTTGGCTTGCCGGATCGCAGGCCTTTTTCATCGGATCCTTAAGGTAATTCAGACCAGTATCGGTGATTTTCACGAAACAATTTATTTCAGATCTGGATGATTATTTGAAATTTTTCTGGCTCCGAAGCACTGTGGAAACTTGCCGCTCTTAGAAAGGTATGTGACCCCCCCCCTGTCAGGTTTTAAAAATACGCATTACCAAACGCGCTACCGGCTGCGCTAAGCAACCGAAAATGCGCAACGACCAGACTTGCCTATAAGTGTCGGGGGAGAAAAAAGTCCGTCCCCGTAGACTTTCATGCTCCACCACTTTTAACTAAAACTGTCTTCCCAAAACTCAACTCTGCTCATGATTACAAGGTCATGGAGCATTTTCCAATATTTTTTCATTTTCTAATTCGTATTCTCTAAAAGTTCCACGCGGAACTTGAATCGAAGTACCCAGCAAAACCCCGTTCCCAGAGCCATAAAACATCAATAAAACCAGGAAATTGTATGAGAAAGCGACGTGTTTGCGGGGAAGCTTGTCGTTAATCGAATTATAACGCCTACATATATGAAGAACGAGAAGATTTTCACAGGGGCCGGGTGGGTTCTCTGGGAAAACGTCAGTCTCAAAGTGTTGTTCATGAGAAATGGAGAGATGATGAGGTGAAAAAAAAGTCCTTTCCGATGGGAATGATGATTTCAACTGTGCCAGTTCACTTTGGTTAGGAGTTCATATCCCCGCCAGCGAGCTCTTTTTGAGCTCTATCTCAGCAAAGAGGTCTCTAGATCTCCAAACAAAAAATGGAAAAGACGGGCATCATCTCGGTAAAATTCTCTCTCGAAATGTGCAATTTCATAAAAATTAAGCCAGTAGGAATGGCGCTAGAGTCGGGAACACCACCCACGACAGACAGAAAGTAATTATTGTTAATATAAAGAATTCCTTCTAGAAACCACCATCCAACTGGAAATGTACCAGTTTTCTCTTCTACTCCTCCTTCTCATTTTGGTTGCTGGCACTTCCGCTTATATGCGGAAACATGCTCTGAACTCCGGACTGGTTTGTTCGACGCCAAGTTCAAACTCAAAATTTGCGGCAAGGATTTCACTCCGGGTACGTTTCCAATTCATTTTTTTCAACTAAACGATAAACATTTTTTCAGAGAAGTTAATCGAGATCTTTGTGAAGAATGGCTCCAACTACACTTTCAAAGTGCGAAGCTGGAAGGACAAAGGTGAAACAGCCGATGTCGATTTCAACGTCTTCATTCATACCGACCTGCTGTTCCCGATGTGTTGAAACAAGGCCTTCAACTGACTTATGGAGAGATCAAAACCTGCCACTCAAAGAAAGAAGCCAAGTTCAACGATATTGTTGATCATTAATTAATAATTATTGACTTCAACGTTCAATAAACGTTATTGAAGTGATTTTGTTTTTTTACAGACATAGCACAAAAATTCTAGCTATATTTTAAATAGAACATGTTTTCTATGACAAATCTTAGATTTGGCCGAATAGGCTAACCGAACACGTGATCATAGATCATTCTTTCCTCGAGGAACTGGCCAACACCACCAGACCGCCCGTTACTGCAATCGATATCCAAACTGTCTAATGCTGACTCATCGACGATACATTTGCAATAACGGGCACTTTCTTGCACTGTCCATTCTATCTGGGCCTCCTGGTCTCTCGTCTTTTGCCTCTTCCGCTCTTCCCATTCTCATTTTTATTAGTTTCCTTCTGGCTTACTGGTTGTATTGGCCTCCCTTCTCTTCGACCATTAATGTAAGCCCCTAACTTCTGAGAAATTGAAAAATTAAAATGTGTTTTTAGGTCAAAACTACTATGATTATTTCCAATTTAACCTAATGTTTTATTCTTCATTTTTTGGCTCGCCGGAATTTGCAGGCCTATTTTATGTGGTCCTTAAGGTAACTTACCAAAATTAATGTTTGTAGAGAAACATTAGAATATTTTTTTAGATCCGGATGATTTTTTATAATTTATTTTTGGTTTGGAACCACCGCGGAAACAGGTTTTTTGTGTGAATCATTCTGAGCGGAGTCTCTCGGTCTTTTCGAAAACCTCCGCTGGTATCATCATGAAATCTGGAACCCGCAGTCCAGGGAATCTCCCATCTGGTCAACAGCTTGTTTCTGGAGGAATTGATAAGCACTCTTCTCAACTCCCCACAAAGCTTAAGTCTGTTCAACCGGCAAAGTCGACCATTTGATGTCCCGCAATACGCCACATGTAAGTTTTTTCGTGTGTGTTTCGGTTCTAATATATCTTGACTTTCAGGCCCCGAAATGTCGGAATCAGACGAAAAGGCATTGGAGATCATGGCGAACAACGTGAAGGCATCTTACGCATGTGAGTTTTCACCTTGGAAAAACTTCAAGATGAAGGCTTGTTCTTCCAGGGCATGTTGAGAAAGCGAGCACGGATCTTAAGAAGCAGTTGGAGGAGAAGAACCGTGAGATTGATAATCTCCATAGTAAGTTCGTTCATACATAACAATAGGGGCTTCTCTGGCTGACAGTAACAGAAGGCCGACAGGCATAAAGCAGATTGGGTTACTATGAATACCTATGTAGTCGTTAGTGTTACTGTAGTGATCGATCTGCGCCGCTCAGCGGGGATTTTAGTGGTTTCGGCTACCAAATCCAGAATGTTCCTAGTTTTCCGAATTCGGTTACTGTAGATGGTTCGGAGGTAGTTCGAGTTACTGTTTCATATAGTTTGAGATGACCGTTACTGGGTTTTTTTTAATTTTTCAAGCTTTTCAGACCGCGATGAACCCGTACAACCGTCAATCATCCTCGCGAGCCATGGACAAGTATGGTCAAGGAACTTCTCGAAGCATGGATGATCGCCGAGACCCCTCACAACAACAAGCTCTAGGAGGACCATAATTGAAAAAAAATAAATATGTATCATAAGAAAAAAATTTTTTTTTACTTGTGGAAAAATAGAACAATCATTGGTTCAGTTTAGTTTGAACAATAGATACCGAAATCGTCTACTCGGCCTGAGCCACGTCGCCTCTCGCCTCTTGTCCATCCGCGTGTCTGTCCGTTACACATTCTTCTCCTAGCCCTTTGACAGCCTGCCTGGGAAAACGGAAGACTGACCGTACAGCCAGACATTTATTCCTGCGCAATAACGGACACATCATTGCACCGTCGGTCTACTCTATCTGGGTCTCCTGACCTCCTGCATCCTTACATTGTTTATGAATATGTCGACACCACCAGACACATCTTCGCGGTAATTGATACCCAAGCTGCCCTCTGCTGACCCTTCGACCAGATATGCTTACTCCTTCGCATAAACGAACACATTATTGCACTATCTGCCTATACTGTCTGGGTCTCCATAACTCTCATCTCTTGCCCTTTCGCTTTGCCTATTCTCATTTGTAATCGTTTCTCTCTGGCTTACTGGTTGTATTGGCCTCCTTTCTCTCCGACCCTTAAGGTGAGTCCTGAGTTCTGAGAAATAGGGAAATTGAAGTATGTTTTCAGGTCGAAACTATGATTATTTCCAAATTAACCTAATTATTTTTTTATTCTTCATTACCTGGCTCGCCGAATTGCAGGCCTACTCTCCCGGATCCTTAAGGTAATTTAGATTCATGTCGGTTTTTGAGAAATAATTTATTTCAGATCCGGTTGATTATTTAAAATTTATTTTTGGTTCGGGACCACTGTGGAAACTTGCCGTTTTTAGAAAGGTATGTAACACCGCTAGTCAGGTTTTTCGTCTGAAAAATAGTCTCTTTTTCGATGAACTAAATTTTACCAGTATATTTTATTTCAGGTAATAAAAATGTCAAACATCTTTGCTGCGAAGTTCAATCCACAACGACCATTGGATGTCCCGCAATATGCCACATGTAAATTTTTTTTGTGTTTTCGGTTTTGATATACCTTGACTTTCAGGCTCCGAAATGTCGGAAACAGACGAAAAGGCCTTGGAGAGCATGGCGAAGAACTTGAAAGAGTCGTATGCCTGTGAGTTTTAAATTGGAAAAACTGCAAAATAAACTGATAATTTTTAGGGCATGTTGAGAAAGCGCGCACGGATCTTAAGAAGCAGTTGGAGGAGAAATACCGTGAGATCGATAATCTCCATAGTAAGTTCATAGATTACAATTAAGGGTTTTTCTGGGTCAATAGAAAGCCGACATGAAGCAGATTTGGTTACTGTGGGTACATATGTGGTCGTTAGGGTTACTGTAGTGATCGATCGGGGTCTAGAGTTTTCCAGAATTGGAATTTTCTCATTCAATTCAATTTTTCAGAAAGCGAAATGTCAAAGAGAACCATCCGCAGAAAATGAGCTGAAGGAGAAAGAAGACGAGAATATTCAACTTCGAGGTGAGTGAAGTAGATCTCGTCCCCCGGGGTAATCTAGTCATAGCATTCTGTGGGTGATAGTGGTTTTGGGTTTGCGATCCTGTTTTTGAAATTTTCAAAATGAAAAATGCATAGTTGTGATGGGCCGGG
>GL379796.1:1359211-1381301 GCA_000143925.2 Caenorhabditis brenneri | reverse complement strand
CGGGCCGGGCCGGGCCGGGCCGACGGGCTTTTGCGGGCCCAGCCCAGATTTCACAAGTATGGAAAAATGATTTTCTTTTTCAGATCGCCTTGACGAATTGGAGCAGAAGTACGAAGGAGTCTATCAATGACCATCTTGGAGGCAAAATATAAGGTCACTTTGTGGAGCGCTTCGAGCAAAGCCAATTGGTTGCTATTCACCGCGGGAAAGTTGCCATTACCGTCAAGGACATGCCAAGTTTGTCGTCACTTTCTAACCCTTGATATTATAAGCGGCTCTGTCATTTTATCAATAAATGAATTAATTAATTAATTGAAGTGTTTCATGGTTTAATTTCAAAAAAAAAGTGTTTTAAATAAATATCTATCCTGAGAAAATCTTGTTTTTTTTTTTATTTTTCACAATGGGGAGTAATAGAAAAATTATCGGTTTAGTAGAGTTTTGGGAAGAATTTTTGTGAAAACAGAAAATGAAAAAAATCGAAATTTCTATAATTTGCATTTTTCGAACGTTTCATTGAAAGCCAAATATAATCAGAAGAACAAGTAGTCAAGAATCCACTATGATTCCCCAGGAGTAGCTTTCTGTGTCCTTACATTGTTTATGAATATGTCGAAACCACCAGACACACCTTCGCGGCAATCGATACCCAAGCTGCCCGCTGCTGACCCCTCGGCCAGATACTAATTTGCATAAACGGACATTTTATGGCAATGTCCACTCTATCTGGGTCTCCTGTTCTTTCGTCTCTTGTCCCTAACAAGGGAAGGCTCTCATATGTTACCCCCGGATTTAGATGCCAATTTGACAGTAGGTAGTACTTGGGTAGGTAAGTACAAAAATAAAATATTAGCGGCTCATACGCACTCTCCTAGGAATGGCAGGCACATTTATAATTTTCCACTAAAATCGGACACTTCAACTTTGAGCAACCATAACTTTGTTCATTTTTGAGCAATCTGATTCGCTTTTTAACCATTTTGTAGGAAAATTATTGGTTTAAAAATAACCCAACTGAGTCTATATTCTATCACAAAGCCTCGATCCAGTACAACAGGAAATACGAAAATTTTCACTTCGACTGAATTCAATAAGTGCCAATTTTTGGAAAATGGTATTCGGGAGAGTATCACTAATCGATTGCTAGTCCCAAATAGTGTCGATATACAACATAAAATATATAGGCTGGGCTCGAGTTACGAGACTTATTTCACTTTTTTTCAAAAATTTTCCCAATTCCATGTATAGGGATACGTTGAAAAGGTGAAAAACTGACATTTTCGTTCTAGAATTATTTTGTTAGATTCCATCAAAACGGCTTGTATTCTATACAAAACTGATCATTTCAGCATTTCTAAGTCCTTTGAAGTGCTGAAATCTGATAAAACGCTCGCAGTGCAAAAAGTCAACGTATCCCTATACATGGAATTGGGAAAATTTTTGAAAAAAAGTGAAATAAGTCTCGTAACTCGAGCCCAGCCTATATATTTTATGTTGTATATCGACACTATTTGGGACTAGCAATCGATTAGTGATACTCTCCCGAATACCATTTTCCAAAAATTGGCACTTATTGAATTCAGTCGAAGTGAAAATTTTCGTATTTCCTGTTGTACTGGATCGAGGCTTTGTGATAGAATATAGACTCAGTTGGGTTATTTTTAAACCAATAATTTTCCTACAAAATGGTTAAAAAGCGAATCAGATTGCTCAAAAATGAACAAAGTTATGGTTGCTCAAAGTTGAAGTGTCCGATTTTAGTGGAAAATTATAAATGTGCCTGCCATTCCTAGGAGAGTGCGTATGAGCCGCTAATATTTTATTTTTGTACTTACCTACCCAAATACTACTTACTGTCAAATTGGCATCTAAATCCGGGGGTAACATATGAGAGCCTTCCCTTGTAAGCTCTTTCCATTCTCATTTTTATTCGTTTCTCTTCTGGCTTACTGGTTGTATTGGCCTCCTTTCTCTCCAACCCGTAAGGTAAGCCTCTAGATTTTGAGGAATTGCAAAAATTGAAATGTGTTTTCAGGTCGGAACTATGGTTATTTCCAAATTGACCTAATTTGTTTATTCTTCATTACTTGGCTCGCCTGGATTGCAGGCCTACTCTCTCGGATCCTTAAGGTAAAATAGATCAGAGACGAGCGGCAACGAAAAATTTCGGCAACCCGGCAATACAGAATTCGCTCAAATTTTTCGATTTTTCAGTGAAGTGAATCAACCGGAACAAGGAAACAGACGATGACTATAATGAGTATCTCTATGAAGAAAACGAAACGGGAGGTAGTGGAAAAGGAGATGGGAAGGAAGACGATGAGAGCCTCTTAGTGAAGTATTTCATTAATGGAGAGAAAGTCACACATGAAAAATATTTGACTTAGGTCAAAATCTACGGCACCAACAATCTTTCTACGGCTCTCTTCGTAGTCAATCATCAAATCATCAACAGATCTCCGGAAGATGATTCAATGCTCTACAAGTACTTGATGGCCATGTCAGGAGTTGATCAATGGGAAAGAAGCTCGGAATACGAAAATAATGTTTCTTGGAAAGCAAAAGGAGGATCTGAAGAAAGAGAGAACATTGACAAGACTGGTCTACTATCTCCGCCTCTTTACGATGAAGAGATTAAGGAACAACGAGAAAAGTTGAAGAATTTGGAGGTGGGATAATTTCCAATGGTCTGGTGATACAGAAACACAACTTCTTATTGTTACAGAGAGCAGGCAAAACATCAAAAAGTGGCCGTGACAAGTTGCTCAGTTTGAAACAAAGACGACTCAAGTATCAATTATACTACTTTCTATCTCTCTGAAAAAACTATTTGTTTATAAATCAAATAAAAGTTTTGAAAAGAAATAATTCTTATATTTTCTATAATACGGTGAACAGGCTGGCACTTCGTCCCTAGCTTTTTGATATTCTGCCTGTGAATACGGAAGGCTAACCTAACAACCAGGCAAAAGTTGGCAAGGTCTATAAAATAGTATTACAATTTTACTGACAAAATTATATGCTTTTTTGAACAGTCAGCCAGGCACAGTTGCCTGTTCCACCCACAAATACAAATAGCAGATTTGCACTGGTAACGTTCTGTGTCCTTACATTGTTTATGAATATGTCGACACCACCAGACACATTTATGCAGCAATCGATACCCGAGCTGCCTGCTGCCGGCCATTCCACCACAAACGCTTACTCATTTGCATAAACGGACACTTTATTGCAATGTCTACTGTATCTGGGTCTCCTGTCCTCTCGTTGCTTGTCCTCACGGCCACCCATTTTCATATTTATTGGTTTCTCTTCTGGCTTACTGGTTGTATGTGCCTCCCTTCTCTTCGACCCTTAAGGTGAGCTCCTCACTTCTGAGAAATTGAAAGTTAGAAAGTGTTTTCAGGTGGGAACTATGATTATTTCTTAATTAACCTAGTTTATCATTACCTGGCTCGCCCGGATTGCAGGTCTACTCTCCCGGATCCTTAAGGTAATTTAGATTATATCGGCGCTTTTCAAGAAATGATTCATTTCAGATCCGGATGATTATCCTAAATTTTTACCCCTCCTGACCCCTACAATCATCCCAAAGCTCACCTCAAACTTTGCAATCAAGTGCTTTGTCATCTGCACAGGACTATCAACGAACACTAGTCCCACATCAAGGAACTACAAAAGAAAAAGAAACTTTCGAACAAAACGTTGAAACTTCAGAAAGAAGAACATGGTGAGATGATCCGTCTCAAAGATTCAAAACTTTGGAATTCAAAACTTTGCGAGAAGCAATTATTGGAGGAACTTCAAGACTGCAGAAAAACACTAGATGAGGCATCAAAAAAAGTGACGTCACATAACTCGAAGCTTCACGAAGTTTATACGAAACTCAAGAAGGCAACCGAAGACAACATTGAAATTATGAAGAAAAATTTGGAGTTGACAAAGAAGTACGAAAAGCTGTTGAAGGAGTGCTTGCAGTTCAAGGAATTCAATACTAAGCTACGAGAGAAACTGGCGGAGGAGATTAAACTTCCACGAAATGGCTCGAACAATGAAAAATGAAATGATTGAAATGAGGAATGAACGAGATGAATGCTTGGAGGAAATCGGAACTCTTAGTGATGGATGCGCTGGAAAAAAAGATCAAAGCGAAGAGTTGTGTGGTTCAACAAGTGGCATACTTGACCACAAAGCATAATGCAAAGTACACAGGATTCCAAAGAATATAAAGTTTGAATAGGACTATCAATTATTTTTTAAATATTTCTATTGAATAAACTAATTTTCTAAATCAATGTGTATAACTTTGGGATCGCATCAACAAGAACAGTGATAAACATGGGGGAGAAGAAATAATCTCAAGAGCGGATATCTCAAGAACTAAAAAAATAGGAAAATGGTCTAAGAAGCAAATATGTGTAGAATTTTGTGTAGATAATTCTTGTAGTTGAAAGCTTTTTGATAGTATTGCTAGTTTTTCAGATAAATGTCTTCAAAGTTAGTAGGCACGCTGATAACAGGGGTTAGACTGGTCGAAGAACCTCAAACTTCAAGAACTAAAGTATCTGAAGATGAAAAAGTCAGAAAACTAGTTCAAGAAGCTATTATATGTATTATTTTGTATAGATCATTTCTGTAGTTGACCACTTTTTGATAGCTTCCACTGCACCTGAAATACGCTTCTTCAAAAACTGCTCAACCCCCCCCCCCTCAAATGACACAACTGATGTGCTATTCACCTGCTCCTTACATCTTAAACTTTTCCGAAAACTGGATGGATGGCTGACAGTACCAGTCACCTTATCAGCTTTTTTGTGATAACAGACACTTTTTTTTAAATCAATGTGTTCAACTTCAAGATCACTTCAACAGGAACAGTGATAAACATGGGGAAGAAGAAAGAGCTTTTAATTTCAAGAGCGAATATCTCAAGAACTAAAGAAAATACAAAAATTTACCAAGCAGCAAAGTTGTGTAGAATTTTGTGTAGATAATTTTTGTAGTTGAAAACTTTTTGATAGCTTTTCTAGTTCCTAATATAAATGCCTTCAAAGTTAGGAGGCACTCTGCTAACTGGCCTAGAAGCCTAGAAAATCGAGAGTGAATATCTCTGGAAATGAAAAAGTCAGAAAAATGATCCAAGGAGCAAATATGTGTACATGTTTGTGTAGATCATTTTTGTAGTTGACCACTTTTTGATAGCTCCCACTGCACCTGAAATACATTTTTTCAAAAGCTGCTTTCCCCTTCAAATGACACAACTGATGTACAATTCACCTGCTCCTTTCATCATGTACTTTGCCGAAAACTGGTCGAATGGTTGACAGTACCAGTCACCTTATCAGCTTTTTTGTGATAACAGACACTTTCCACACTGTCTGGGTCTCTTTACCTCTCGCCGTTGCTCTTCCAGTTCTAATTATTTTCATTCCTATTAGATTCTCCTCTGGTTTACTGGTTGTAAATGCCTCCCTTTTCTCCGACCCTTAAGGTAAGCTCTGAATTCCGAAAAATTGAAAAATTGAGGTGTGTTTTCAGGTTGGAACTATGATTATTTCTAATTTAATTTAATTTTTTTCTTCTTCATCTCTTGGCTCGCCCGGATTGCAGGCCTATTTTCTCGGATCCTTAAGGTAAGTTAGATTAATGCTGGTAACTATGAAACCTTTTTTTTCAGATCCGGATGATTATTTTAAACTTTTTTTCATGTTTTTGGAAAAATGCAGATATAGGCTTCCAACCCAAGCGGAACGCGACTCCTCATTTTATTAATGACATCCTCACTAAATTTCTTATAGTGAACGGGAAAAATATCAACTTCCACAAAAGCGTGCAAGGTGATCAGCTGAAAGTTTGTAGCCAAATATCACAACATAAAACTTTATCGATTTTTATAATCTTTCTATTGAATAAACTGACATTTTTTAAATCAATGTGTTCAACTTCAGGATCACTTCAACAAAAACAATGATAAACATGGGGGAGAAGAAATAACTTTTAATTTCAAGAGCGGATATCTCAAGAACTGAAGAAAATAGGAAAATGGTCTAAGAAGCAAATTTGTGAAAAAATTTGTGTAAATAATTTTTGTAGTTGAAAGCTTTTTGATAGCTTTTCTAGTTTTTGAGATAAATGCTTTCCAAGTTAGTTGGCACTCGCTATTAGGGGTTAGACTGGTCGAACACCCCCAAACTTCAAGAACTCAATTCTCTGAAACTGTAATTGCTAGAAAAATGATTCAAGAAGCAAATATGTGTACATGTTTGTGTGGATCATTTTTGTAGTTCACCATTTTTTGATAGCTCCCACTGCACCTGAGATACATGATGCAACTGATGTGCCATTCACCTGCTCCTTTCATCCTGTACTTTTCCGAAAACTGGTCGGATGGTTGACAGTACCAGTCACCTTATCAGCTTTCTTTGTGATAACAGACACTTTCCACACTGTCTGGGTCTCTTTACCTCTCGCCTTTGCTCTTTCAGTCCTAATAATTTCATTATTATTAGTTTCTCCTCTGGCTTACTGATTGTAAATGCCTCTCTTCTCTCCGACCCTTAAGGTAAGCTTTGGATTCAGAGGAATTGAAAAATTGAGGTGTGTTTTCAGGTTGGAACTATGATTATTTCTAATTTAATTTAATTATTTTCTTCTTCATCTCCTGGCTCGCGCGGATTGCAGGCCTATTCTCCCGGATCCTTAAGGTAAGTTAGATTAATGCTGGTAACTATGAAAACATTTTTTTTTCAGATCCGGATGATTATTTTAAATGTTTTTATTCATGTTTTCGGAAAAATGCAGATATAGGCTTCCAACCCAAGCGGAACGCGACTCCTCATTTTATTAATGGCATCCTCACTAAATTTCTTCCAGTGAACGGGAAAAATATCAAATTCCACAAAAACTGGAGCAAGTTGCTCAGCTGAAAGATTGTAGCCAAATATCACAACATAAAACTTTATCCATTTTTATAATTTTTCTATCAAATAAACTAATTTTCAAAATCAATGTGTACAGCTCTGAGATCATTTCAACAGGAACAGTCATAAATATAGGGAAGACAGAAGAGCTTTCGACTTCAAGAGCGGATATCTCAAGAACTAAAGAAAATAGAAAAATGATCCAAGAGACAAACATGTATAAAACTTTGTTAGGTCCATTTTTGTGTTTATCAATTTTTCGATAATTTCTCTAGTTTTTGAGATGAATGCCTTCAAAGTTAGGAAGCGCTCTGCGAACGGGGCTTCACTGGTCTAGCCCTTAACTTCAAGAACTCAAGTACCTGAAGCTGAAAATGCTAGAAAAATGATTCAAGAAGCAAATATATGAACATTTTTGTGTAAATCATTTTTGAAGTTGGCCATTTTTAGATAGCCCTTATTACCAATGATGTATACCTTTCAAGTTTTTCATTCTCACTTGCTTTCCATCCAGATGACGCACCTGATGTGTCACATGTGTCGTTCGCTTCAAAGAAACACATTTCGTACTAACAGCCACTGAATCATTTTTTGTTTTGTCTACTTCTCTAACTCTCTTTCCCTGGCTCCCATCCCTTCCCTCCAGTTCTTCTTATCAACATTTCATATTATTTCTTTCTCTCGGCTAGCTGGTGTTTGCTGGCCCCTTTTCTTGGTAAGAATACGATTATTTGGTTCTTCAAAAACACTATTTTTGTTTCAGATATGATGATTATTTCAAATTTAACCTAGTTATTTTTTTTTGTATTTCCTTGGCTCGCCCGGATTGCAGGCCTCTTCTTTTCGGATCCTTAAGGTAAATTTGACTAGGCATCGTATAAAACGTATGAATTTTTCAGACCCGTTTGATTTTCTTTAATTTCTATTTTTCTCTACATCGGACCAGATGGTATGGAATCAACATGTAAGGATTTTATTCAATTTTATTCATCATTCCCTCTTTTTCCAGAACATGTAAATTTTTGGGTGAAGTCATCAAATCAATCTCGACTTTGAGGTGAGTTTTTCGTTTTATTGACATTCTATGAAATTGGGTTTTTAGAATTTATGAATGCGAGTTCAGGCCGGATAATATGAGGAAGAGTATTATGCTTTGCATGAACTCGATCTGGTAAATTTCCACATAATTCTTTCAAATCTTGAATTAGTTTCAGAAAAATTTTATGTGAGAAATCGACGAGAATTAAGAAAAGGATCGAACCATTGTAAGGATTTTATTCAACTGTGTCCAATCATTATATTCTTTTCCAGCAAAATTGATTTTCTTGGAGAAGTTCGAAAGCAATTTCCGAAAGGAATTAAAACATCTAGGATGTAAGGTGAACATTTGAAGATTTTTCCTTCATTTCAAATTCGTTACAGGGTTATTAGTCCATCGTGTGCGCAACCAAAGTAAACCATTATGGATGCAGCCTGACTTCCAAAGTCATAATATTTTATACGTGTTAGATGAGTAAGTTTTGAATGTTGAAATTTCAAAATAACCAAAAAATGAATGAATTATTTCCAGTCGCGTCCGTGGAACAAAGTTCCCAGCTTGAATCTCTCAGCGTATAAGATGAAGAAGTATCATCCGACCGAATCAGGAATGGATTGTGTGAAGCCAAGGCTTGATTGTTATGAGTATTTCACTGTCCTGATATATATATTTTTTTTAATTTTACTGAATTAAATAAATATTTTAAGAGAAAAATATGTTTTTTGCTTTTTTTAGAATATCTTTCAACAAGATCAGATTTTTCGTCAAAACTTCAGTTTTAGGGTAAAAGCCAGAGTGCTTCCCTTTATCATGGAGCTTTTCATTTTCCGAGCTGATATCCCATGAACCAGAAAAGCTAGGAATATGGTCTGAAACGGAAATATGTGAAGAATTTTGTGTAGATCAAATTTTTAGTTGACAACTTTTTAGCAGCTCCCACTGCAAATGAGATATACTTTTTCGAGAGCATCCGTCCCTCTCTTCTCCACCAGATGGTGCAAATGATATCTAGCAGGAGCAAGATTCGTCCCCTCTGAGAAACACTTTTTGTACTAACAGCCACTGCAACGTTTTTTTTTTGTTTTGTCTTTTGCTCTATTTCTCTCTCCCTCGCTCCCATCCCTCCCTTCCCGTTCTTCTTATCAACATTTCATCCACTTCTCTCCCATGGCTTGCTGGTGTTTGCAGGCCGCTCTTCTTGGTAAGTATAAACATTTTTTTAATAAAAAAAAACTAATTTTGATTTCAGATATGATGATTATTTCTAAACTAACCTAGTTATTTGTTTTTGTATTTCCTTGGCTCGCCCGGATTGCAGGCCTTGTTTTTTCGGATCCTTAAGGTAAATTGGACCAGGTGTCGTATAAAGTTTATGGATTTTTCAGATCCGTTTGATTTTCTTAAATTTTTTTTCTGTACTTCGGACCAGAAAGTTCGGAATCAACATGTAAGGATTTTATTCAATTTTATCCATCATGAAGTCATCAAATCAATTTCGATTTTGAGGTGATTTTCATTGACTGTGCTCCCAAAAATTATGTGTTCATCAAATGATCGACTATTTCCGTCCGTATACAATAAAAGATTGGGAGCCGGATTATTTGTAAGGATTTTATTCAATTGTAGCTAATCGTCATATATATTTTCTCCAGCGGTGACGACTTTTTAGGACTTTTGGGAGAAGTAACGAATTTCACAATGTGAGATGAAATTTGTGATGTAAGCTTTCAATCTTTTCCTTACTATTTTTTAAAAATAATCTTACTATTCTTAGGAACATATTCATCGAGTCACTGCCTCCATTCGATATCCTACAAGACGGGATTTGGCATTTCGTTTTTAACTCAAGTGTCGTTCTCCAATATTAAAGGAGTAAGTTCGAATTTTATGATAATTCTCAACAGTTAATATTTCAGGTTCGCCCAAAGAAGAAATGTGAAATCGGTCTCAACAACAATGAAATGTCTATTTTAATCTCCAGCTTCTTTATAGTCTTTGACGAACCGACTATCTGAATGCTATCAATAAACTTTTTAAAATAAGTGGATTTTTATATTTTTTGAAAAATGTTCAAGATAACCTCACCAAGATCAGGCGTCATCAAGATCAGACGAAGATCAGACGTCTATTTGAGTCAAAGCGAAAACTTTAAGGCAAAGTCGGTTTGTCGGAACCCTCAACTTCCAGAGCTCATATCTCTGGAACTGAGAAAGCTAGAAGAATGATTCAAGTAGCAACTATGTGTATAATTTTGTATTAAGGCATTTTTTTATATCTCTTCTATTTCTTGTAGATTATTGCCTTCGAAATTAGGAGTCACTCTGCTACCAGGAGTTATAAATGTCGTCTTCCAGAACGCATATCTCAGGAACTGAAACAGCTAGAAAACTGATTTGAGAGGCAAAAATATATACAATGCCTAGTAGATCATTTTTGTAGTTGACAACTTTTTGATAGTTCCCGCTACAAATTAGCTATACTTCTTCAGGTGCTGACTTTTCTTCTGTTCCCCATCAAATGATGCAACAGATGTGTAATGAAAGTCGTTCCATCCAGAAACACAGCGATAGCACCCACTAAAACGTTTTTTTTTCTTTTGTCTAATTCTCTATTTCTCTCTTCCTGGCTCCCATCTCTTCCCTCCCGTTCTTCTTGTCAACATTTCATTCATTTTTCCTCTTTGGCTCGCTGGTGTTTGCAGGCCTCTTCTCTTGGTAAATATAAACACTTATTGACTTTTGAAAAAAAAATAACTTTTGTTTCAGATATGATGATTATTTCTAATTTACCCTAGTTATCATTTTTTGTATTTCCTTTGGCTCGCCCGGATTGCAGGCCTTTTCTCTTCGGGATCCTTAAGGTAACTTAGACTGGTGAAGGATTTTTAAATAACGTTTTTTTTCCAGATCCGTATGATTTTTTTTTACTTTTGCTTCAAAAAAGGTAATCCTACCCAAGACCATGAACTGGCTCAGATTCTCAATTAGATTCCGGGGTGAGTTCAATAAAATTAGATTTCAAAACATCATTTTTCATTTTTCCAGTTGGATGATCTTCTTGGGCAACACATTTTCACGTTTGGTAGTAAGAAATTCGTTGAAGACGTAAACCCCGAGTAAGTTTTGATAATTTTTCCTCATTCGGCAACATTTTATTTTAGCCTCGCAGCATTTGGAAATAGGCTACACTCTCGACTATACATGAAAGTTGTGGAAATAAAGGCGCCCAACAAGGTAAGTGTTTTCTGTAGTACTGGAGAAAGTTCAGAGCAGGATAATGTTATCTCGGTTGCTTTTAGAGCTATCAAAAAGTTTTCAACTAACAAAATGTTGAAAATTTATTGGTGAACATTTGTCTAGTTGACCAAAATCCAAAATCTTTAAAGACAGCCGAGATATGCTGCTATAACTATGAAGTAGAGGGGTACCCCCTTGGGTACATTGACTAATTCTAAAACCAAACGGAATACTTTTTCAGGAGATTTAATGAGGAAATGAGGTTCAATCTGAGCAACAAACTGTTGGGTGCAAGAACTGATAAGAAGAAAAATGAAAATTGTTATATTTTCTATTTTTGTAATTATGATATAATAAATATTCTATCAGCAATATTGGTTTTGATACCCAATCAGATCATAAGTTAAAAAAAAATACAAACCTGAAATATGGTTAATGAACGTTTTAACAAAATGTGGACTTGAAACTCCAAAAAAATAGGAATTCGCCGAGGGACTAACGTTTTTTGGGACGAAATCCGGACTGAAGAGTGGTCCAAAAACTTCCAAATTCTAGAGATCATACCTCAAGAAATAGGGAAGCTAGAAAAATGCCCCAAGAAGCTAATATGCGTAAAATTTTGTGTAGATCATTTTATTAGTTGACAACTTTTTTGTAGCTCCCGCTTCAAATGAGATATACCTCTTCAAAAGCAGCCGTCCCTCTCTTCTCCACCAGATGGTGCAAATGATGTGTAGCAAGAGCAAGAGAAGTCCCCCTCGGAAACACTTTTCGTAATAACAGCCTACGGAACTTTTTTTTCTTTTTGTCTAATTCTCTATTTCTCTCTTCCTGGCTCCCATCCCTTCCCTCCCGTTCTTCTTATCATCATTTCACTCATTTTTGCTTTTCGGCTCGCTGGTGTTTGCAGGCCTTTTCTCTCTGTAAGTATAAACACTTATTGATTTTTTGAAAAACTAATATTTTCAGGTATAATGATTATTTCTAAATTGACCTAGTTATTGTTATTTGTATCTCCTTGGCTCGCCCGGATTGCAGGCCTCTTTCTTCGGGATCCTTAAGGTAAGTTAGACTGGTGAAGTGTTTTGAAAAACTTATGATTTTCAGATCCCTATGATTTTTTCTAATTTTTGCTTTTTTTCGAGTAACAAAAGCTATCTTTCATCTCTGTAATTAGATTCCGGCGTGAGTTCCAGAAAAAAAATTTCATTCATTTCTAATGTTTTCAGCTGGATGATCTCATAGTGAAAGTTTTTCAAGAAGTTTCTCGAATGTTTTATAAACAATGGGATACCATAATCGACGTAAGCTTCTATTTTTTGTTCATGTTGCATTATTTTTTTACAGACGATCTAGGTTACACCATCTAGTTCATTTGAAGTCATGGATTCTATTCGAACATCAGGAAAAAACGTGAGTATTATTATTAAAATCTAGCAGAAGACCACAAAAAAAAACAATTTTTTGAGTGAATATAACAATTTATTTCCAGAGTATTTCATGAAGAAGTGTCCTGTTGGTTTGGACAACGAAACCGATTTCAGCATAATATTTTGAATTTGAAAATAATCTTTGTTACTGATTTTTTGTTATTGTTCTGAGAAAGCCCAAACATGAATAAAATGATGGAATCTAAGAAGTTTTTCTTTGAATGAGACTTGAAACAGGTCTGGTGGGGGTATTTTGAAATAAATTTCCCAACAGAAGCAGAGTACGACTACCAGGCCAAAATATGAAGAGACGGAATAAAGTTGAAATTCATGCAGAGATTGCGACAACAATGTGAAATTATGATGTTTATTTTGAAAAAAATTTTCTATATGTCTAATAAATGATGAATTTTGATTGATTGTCCAAGACACAAAATTCCAAAGTACACGTTCAAATATTTTCATAAAGCTTTTATTATCCCAAAATCATCCTCCAAACCACCATTATCACAGTCAAAAATCCAACAAAAAGTTCAATTCTCTTCCCAGAGCTCTCAAAGAAATCGGCGCTCCGGTAGAAGTCATTGCCCCACTCATCCCAATCTCCTTTGTCATCCTCCGCCTCTCTCTCCTTGAACTCTTTATATTCTTGATCCAAGTCTATCACCGGGATCGGTTCCATAGTTGGCTCTGGAGATGGAGATTCCTTTGTGGTAGAAGGCTCAGGGATGGTGGGTTTCGTGGTATTCTCAGATTCGGTGGTAGATTCCTTTACTTTGTCGGTAGTTGATACTTCAGTTGTTGGAGGTGTCGTGGGTACTGTAGTTGGTGCTTGTGTCGTTGTCGGGGCTACTGTGGGCGGTGGCGGCGGCTGACAAATCCCAGTCAATTCACAAATGCATGGCAACATCCATTGAACGGAGAAGAATTGACCAATTGCTGAAAAATGAAATATCATGGAGAAACTTTGCAAAACTTTTACATACCACCAGTACTCATTCCAACAATCGTCCACGTTTCTTTATTATTCCCCAAACGGCTTGTTTTTATCAACGGGTTACCTGATTGAGTCCTGCTCAATTTATTAGTTTCGATGTACTGATTGTTGTCTCTTTCGAACTAAAAACTAAAGTTGTGAAGCTATTTTTGGAAAAAAACCTCACCCTCAAAAGGTTAATACCGTACTCGAAGAGTGAGCCACCAATATCTTGCTTGGTTCCATCCGGCAGGCACGGTTTGTTACCAGAAAAATGTGGCGATATCTCAATGATCATTGGTAAACTGTAGTTTTTCCGGGCTTGAAAAGTTGTATGATCACAAATGATATATGCATTTTTGACTGTGACCGCCTTTTTCCAGCTGAACTGGAGCGCGAAAAATTCTTCAATTGGTACTGGGAAATATCTGAACATTATTTGACTTTCAAAATGTTCAGAGTGATAGTTTTTACCGAATCTTTTCACCCAGGCACACTCCCTTATTTGCTGTTAAAAGAATCTGATTCAAAAGAACATTAGCTGTCATCAGAGCCATACATCGGCCAATTTTGCGCACCCCCATTCCAAAAAACAATGACGTGCTAGGTTTTTCGAAAAAGTGACGTGCTAGCGTCCAAAAAAAAAAAAGGAACGTACCGTTCTTCGAACTTGGGGCCTGCAGTTTGGTAGACGAGCGCCTTCCCTACTGCGCTACTTGCGCATCATTCAGAGTGCCGCTAAGATGTGTAACGAAACTGACTACTGTAACTCAAAGAGAGGTGCCGCCGCAGGCAGCGCGCGCACACTGTAAAACTTATCGAATTTTCAGTAAATTCTGATAGTTTTTTCTCGAGAATGACTGAACCGATTGAGTTCAAATTTTTTTTCTGTCGATAGAATTCGATGCTTGTTCGAATGGGTAAAGAGCGCGTGCTGGAATTTCAGCTTGCGTGCTGCAACTTAGATGTGTACTTGCAGTACTTCGAAAACGTGGAGCAGTGCAAAAGTACACATGCATTTTTCTCCGCGAAAACGAAATCTTTTTCGATCGGCAAAAAAAGGATTCATATCTACTCAAAATTGTGTACCTTTTTGACATAGTGCGCGTGCACCGAACTCGCTCATTAACTCGTGAAAAATTATCGATTTTTATGCAAATTTACCTCCACACTTCAATCGCGACGACTCAAAACAAAAATTCCAGCACGCAAACTTTTTTCATATGTTTTACTCATCCTGTTTCATTTTTTGACAACAGTTTTACCAGGAAAATATCGCGTGCTTGCCGAAAAAATGACTTTTCAACATATAATGCTTATTTCTACAGTAATATTGTAAATCATTTGAGGATTACGGTGCCTAGTTTAAAATTTATGGTTTTTTCGAAGTTTTGAAGGAGAAATCACATTGTTTTTTTTAATTGAAAGTCATAAATAAAAAAAAAATTAAAAATTGTATAATAATAGAAAAAAATTACAAACATTAAAAAATTTTTCAAAAATTTTTTGACGCGCTAGTTTTGCCCAAAAATTTTGACGTGCTGGAGTACACGAAATGGCCGATGTATGATCAGAGCATGTCTAGATGATATCATAGTGACCTCTGAGCCAACTTTCCCATTTGTGACAGAGCCAAAATTATCAACTGGAATTTTCAATGTTAATGAAATGCAGAAACGGCCATAAACACTTACCACTAGATCTTGGATCACCACAATTACCCAACCTTTCTTCGTTTTCTTCTTTGGTAAGTTTTCCGGTTCGTTCGTTACAAATCCCAAACAAAACACAAAAATCCTTAGTGTACAACTGAACCTTATGGAATTCACTGTTTTGAAGATCATCTCCAGCTGAAAATATACACTACTGACTCAGTTTTTGGACCCCCACACCCTCCGTTTCCCCGTTCAACCCTCGCCCGCCCAAAACACCCTCTCGTACAGGTCACGGAGAAAGGCGCGGGCAAAAGTTCGTTCAAATGAAAGCCCCAATTCTGAATTTTTCTGGAACTCACGATTCACACCAAGTCCTACTAGATGGGTTTTGTCAGTTAGTATACCATCAGTGTTTTTTCCATATTTTCCAGCGTAAAAAAATCCAGGAGCGCCGGTATCGAGGATCTGGAAAAAAATAGTCAGTTCAGCACAAAAAGACGCAGGAAGCGCGCCCCATAGAAATGTGAAATAGAGCGCACTTGCTACTTTTCTGCCTAACTCACGTTCAACTTGCTCTGCACAGTTTCGTTAATCTTATACTGGTAGAAGTTGTGAGGCTCGTTCATCCGAAGTTGATAATCTTCTGAAGCCAATCCTTATTTCCATGAAAATCTAATGAGTATTCTTACCACTGGGGAGGCAGAACGTAATGTGATTCTCGAAATCCTTACTGATCTCCGGAGATATCTCCACAATCATCGGAAAAGACATCGAAGGCTCATTCACCCGTTTATACGTAACTGTATTACAGAAGATAACCGCTCGTGTAAAGTTATTTGTCCATCCGGTCCCCGTGACATCTGGAGCTAGAACTTCCTGTGGGACGTGGATGTATCTGAAAAGTTCTTTCGAATCAGGGAAAAAAACAAAAAATTTGACACTCGGGTGGAGCCCAACCCGCGTCCCGAGAGGGCGAAGGTATTGTTACCGTCTCTTCTCCTTCCATTACTTACCCATTTTCGTTATTCGTACAGTTCTTCTCATCAAAAGCTTCACCGTTATGAGCCCAATTTCTTTTATGCAACACTCCTCTTGACGACATCAAAATGTGCCTGCTCGATATCAAAGCCGCCGTATTAACCGCCGGATAAGGAGTTCTGCTTTGAGCCCAACTGAATATATTAGAAAATGGCTCTGAAAATTGATTTTTGCTCAATTGCTCAAAATGAAACTCACGATTGGCAAAGTTTCCACATCTCCCCAATCGCTGCTTGTTCTCATCTGTGGAGAGTGATTGCCCTTTCAAAGAGCCGATGACCAGATAAAGTATGAAAATCAATAGTTTAATCTTCATATTTATTTATTGCCAGCAAGGTCGATTACGGAAATTGCAGCGACAGTTATTGAGAACTGAATTTATGGGAAGCTCTGATCGAGAAGGTAGGAAATAAAGGGTGACCACGTATAGAAGGGTCAGGGGGTCAGAAAGGTTTCTTGTGGAAAATCCGTGGTCAATTTTTTTGAAGGTTCACGTGGAACACCGGAGGTTTTCAAAAAATGCATAGTTAGGGTTTTGAAGCCCAGTCCAGAAAAGCCCAGAAAAGTCGGCATTCTGACCCCGGATCTTTTTTTTTTCGAATTTTTCGAATTTTTTTCAAAATGTTTTTATTTTTCCCAATTTTTTTCTGAGATCTTCCAAATTGATGGCCTATAAATCTAAGCTGATACCAACTCAATTTCTAGGCCGTCGAAATCAAACTAGTCTTGACAAAACTCAACCTTTGACAAGCTGAATCTCATGCTTCTATTTCCAGGACCATTTTTTGTCGCTACTGTGCACTCAACGAAATCAACAAAGAACAATATTTATTGCCTCAAAACCATCCTCCAAACCACCAGTATCACCATCAAAAAGCCAACAAAAAGTTCAGTTCTCTTCCCAGAGCTCTCAAAAAAATCGGCACTCCTGTAGAAGTCATTGCCCCACTCATCCCAGTCTCCTTTGTCATCCTCCGCCTCTCTCTCCTTGAACTCCTTGTACTCTTGGTCCAAATCTATTACTGGGATTGGTTCCATAGTTGGCTCTGGAGGTGTGGATTCCTTTGTGGTAGAAGGATCAGGGATGGTGGGTGTCGTCATGGATACTGGGGAATTCGTAGGTTTCTCTGGTCCCACTGGGATAGAGGGTTTCTCTGTAGTGAGCTCTCCAATTTCAGGAGCTTTGATTAGAATTCCTTCAGTCGTCGGCTCTTCAGATTTCTCAGTAGTCGGCTCCTCAGTGGTTGGCTTCTCAGTGGTTGGCTCCTCAGTAGTTGGCTCTGGCGGTGGTTCTGTTGTCGGTTCGGGTTTCGGTTCCTTTGGTATCGATGGAGGATTTGCTTCTTGCCCTTCGTGGCATATTCCAAACGAATCACAAAAGCCTTGTGTGAACCACTTTGCGCGATAGAACCAAGCCTTATCTTTATTTCCATCTTTATCGACACCCTTCCCGTGTCCTCCTAAAATTGCTTAAGTTTTCAATTAGCACAAGTCTCTTGAAATCCCTTACCATAGACCCCAATTCCAATCAAATAGTACTTCGATTTTTGATCACCAGCAATCAATGGGCCACTCTTATCTCCTTTTTCTTTGTATGGGACCGTAGTGAATAGCTCGATCGAATGACCATCTTTGATCTGAAAATTAGAACTTTATTTGACTTAGGCAATGATTATAATTCAGGTTTCCATTTCGCAACTGACTTTCGACATTTATGAATTGATATTTGTATGGTAGAATCTAGCACTAGTTGTTGCGTAGCTGCGTCTGTCGGAAATGATCAAATTTTGTAAACTCACCATTACACCACTGGAAGAAGCTTTCTCGTTACTTCTATCATATTCATAGTGACTGTAAGCCACATTTGTGTAAGTTTGATAATCATCTGAAAACTATTTGGTTTATTATAATTTCCAAAACTTTATCTAACCTGTCGGCAAACAAAAAGTGACGTACTCCTCGCTAGTTTCAATTTCCACAATCATCGGCAGAGGAAAACTAACAGCATTTTGCCAGCTTCCGTTATTACAAATGAGATACGCTTTAGTGATCGGAATGCTGTTTTTACACAAGTCATCCTTGCAACCCGTGGTTGTCCACTTGAACTTCAGAGGCTTGAGATACTGTTCGGGAAGCGGAATAAATCTGAAAACAGGTTTTTCTGTTTTAAGTTCGACAAAGAAGATAATATACTTATTCTCGACAGTATCGCAAAAGCGTTCATCGACTCTCCCATCCACCGCAATCGCAGAAGATGTCAAAACGTGGCGCTTTGAAATCACAGTCGCCGAGCTTTCCATTTTCCTCCCATTCACTTCGCCTCTCCCCCAACTAATCACATCATTAGTACTCTTATCTGTAAGTTCCAATTATTAAAACAATTATCGGACAAAGTCATTTTTTTTCTCACCATAGTTCTTTTTTCCGCAAGTTTCCAACCGCTCCTTGTTTTCATCCACAGAAAGTTTTTTCATTCCATTCGAGGCATCGATGAGGAGTATTGCAAGGAATATGAAAATCGGTTGAAATTTCATATTTTTTTATTGCAGCAACTCGATTTTTGAATTTTTCGATTCGATGGAAAAGTGGTATTGTTAGTTGAAGATTGTTTTTGAAAACTGAATTGATTTGAGGAGAAGAAGGATGTCCACGTGGGGAAGGTCAGTGGGGAAAGAAGGTTTCTGGGACTTGGGAGGGACGGTTCACGGATATTTTCAACTATTCGAATAAGTATACGAGTTTTTGTAGTTTGTAGTCTTAACCTCAACATATATTCTTCGCCTTGTAGTTTGTAGTGGGAAACTCGTCTATTCTAGGAGCATTTTGGAAAAAACTCGACTGTGAAAATTTGTAGAGGCTAAGGAGTTTTTTGTAGTTTGTAGTCAGTTTTAACCTCTACAAACTTTGTTCGTACCGTTTGTAAAGGCTTACCTAGTTCTTCTAGTTTGTACCTTACGCCTCTCCAAGCCGATCTTTTTTGTAGAGCCTCTTCCACCTGAAAAGCTAGCAATCCTACGAAACTCTCCACATATTCAAAAAGCAACTAAAAAATAATCCGTTCATTTATATCAGGAAAAAATAATCGAACAAGAGTAGGAGCATAGAAACTACACATAAATCACTAAATAAATCGAAAAAATAAGTAAACAATAGAAATTCTAGAGGAAAACAAGAAGAAATAGACCCATAGAAACATGAATAAGGGAGGGGAATACAGTAGAAAGTGATTTGAAAGACTAGGAACATGAAGAGATACCTAAATGTATATAGAAATCTGAAATCTAATTTCAAAAAATATATGGAAAATATATGTTGAAATTTATGGCTGCCGTGTGGTTTTCGTGTACAATAAGAGATAGGCCTTCTGTTTCGAGATGAGGGAGGGCTCCGCTGTCGTCACTTTCGTATCGTCGAAATGGTACCATTTGGCACCGCCACGCCGGCCAAATGCCACGTAGTGACCCGATTGACAACTGAAAAATAAGGATTGTGAGGGGGAATCGGAGGGAGGGGAGAGTTGAACGGAGTGGTCGGGATGGGCCATAACGTTTTTGAAAACAGTTGTCGTAAGATGGCGTCAACAGAGCATCTACAGACCGTCTCAAGGCCTTTTGAGCAAGGAAAAGATAATCAAGATTAGGTTAAAATTCTGGAATACAGAATCAGGTAAAAAACAGAAACGGATTCCGTTAACCGGAAGCTCCGAAAAAGATCCGGAGTTTTTTTTTCCGTGATTTCCAGAAATTTTTCGGGTTTTTCAAGAAGTTCTGGAATTTCATCTGGGAGTTTCAAAGTTTTTTTTAGGAATTTATCTACAAGTTCCAGAATTTTCTCGGGGAGTTCCACAATTTTTCCGGAACTTCTTCAGAAAGTTCCGGAATTTTTTTAGGGTGTCCCAGAATTTTTTTCGGAAATTCTTGGATTTTAAAGGAATTCGGAATCTGGAAAAACACAGATAATCAAATCTTGATTATCATTATTCCGTTCGACAGGTCTTGAAACGATCTACTAATGCTCCGATGACTCCATCTTACGACGACTTCTCTCAAAAACGTTAAAGTTCATCCCGTACAACTCTGGTGGATATTGGGGGAGGGGTATAGGAAAGCGAAATTAGAGCTTTTTCATAGCTTCATCTGAAACTGAGAATTACAGCCAAAATATAACAGTGTGTGCTCAGAAAAGTGTGTCGGTGCTCTCACGAATCACAAGATAGGAAAAGGAGCGGTCTTGAACTCACTCTATCAATTTTGATAGAAAAATGTTAAGTAGGAAAAGGATGGGATTTGATTCTAATCTGAGAACTGCTGGGCTCTCAAACTCATCAGTTGGCCTGTAAGTGAGGGATGGGTGGGGTGCTTTTTTACTAGGGGGAAGTGTTTGAATGAAGGCTTACCCATATCCAACATGTACAATTATCGATTGAAGCTCATAGGTGCATGGGGGCTCGTCGCTGTCCTAAAAAAAACAAATTTTAAGGGGTGCCCTTGTATTAGAGACTTACTTCAGTTAAAAACTCATCCACCGACAGTGATTGCATTGGGAATTCGATCAACGTGTCGATTTTGCCACCACCATCCTTGAATCGTTTGATTTGCAGGCACAGCACCTGGAATTTCGAAATTTATGGAGTGCCCTTCTATAAGGGGTTTACCTCTGGAAGCTTCTTAATAAACAACTGCTTGGAGCATGTCTGTTTTGTATTGCACTTTGAGCACATCGGCTTATCACCCTTCTCCAGAATCTCCTTCTTGAAAAAGTCACTGAGACAGTCGGACAGTCGGATTCGTGGTTTGGAGATTCGGGGTATATCGAGGGAGAGATCTGGAAAAAAAATTTTTTTCAAGAGAAAAAAAACAGATTGTTTTGAAATTTTTAACTCTAATATGCTCAAGTTACCAAAAAACCAGGGTTTTTAGAGCCACAAGTTCATGAGATGGAAAATGACCGAAATTTCAGTTAAAATTGTAGAAATTCACTTTGAGTGAAAAAACATTTCCATGGAAAAGTCACCCATATCTTCAGAGAAAAAAGTATTTTTTGGCTAAATCTTGCTCGAAATTTTCAGTTTGTAATGTACGGAATGCTTCAATTTTTTACCTGCCAACGTGCCTAATTGTGGTTCAAAAAATGCTATTCTTATCGTTTTTTCCCCGGTTTTGGGCCCTCAAGCCCTAGTTTTTTTTTGTTAAGAAGCACTATCTGTAAGAGCGAGACTTCTAGCACTAGGCCTTGTCACAGTTGCAAAAAGTTGTTCGGATCCGGATGATTTTTGGTTTATATATGTACCCATATGAGTGATTTATGATAAACATGTTACTAGACCTCTATGACGTCATCGTCTGGAATCATGGCTGAAAATCTGATTTTCAGCTCAAAAATTCAAAAAATTTTCATTTTTGAGATATCGTTACCAAACTTTGGGGGGTTGATATTGGACCCTTAGGGCATCTCCAATAAATTTTTGAGCCATCTACGAACTCGGGAAGTGGTCCAAATAATTTTGAAATAGAGGTTTTTTCAATTTTTCTCGAAAATTTTGAATATAGGGAGTAAAATTTTATTTGATTTTCGAATTCCCCATTGAATTTGCTGCAAAAAAGTCTCTTGGACCATACGCGAAATAGGTGGCCATCTTGAGATATAGCGGTTTTTTCGAAAAACACCAAAGGGTCCCCCCTTATGAACTTTTTTTTTCGAAAAAAATCGAAATTTTATTTTGGGCTATAATTTTCAGAAAATGATGCTATGTTCAAAACTAGCTCATTTTCAAAAGATGAGCTCATATAATCAAGT
>GL379796.1:1333464-1352243 GCA_000143925.2 Caenorhabditis brenneri | reverse complement strand
GAAATTTATTCAAAACTAAAAAACCAAAGAAGGAAAACTTTTACGGAAGTTGTAGAGGGAGCTTTTGCAAACATTTTAAGCTATTGACCGTCTGAAAATATTGAAAACTAACTGAGTTGATAGACTTTTTCGGTCGTGAAAAACAAAAATGCTATTTTACGGCAAGAAAAAATTTTTTTCACTTCAAAAAAACATATATTATGGTTTTTCTTTTTTTTTCAGATTAGTTTTAAACAAATATCGATTATTTCAACAATTAAATTGCTGAAATTGAATGCTGAAAAAAAATCGTAGGCGTACTTTTTAAAAGTTTTTTGTTTACGCGCATTGTCTTACTGTAGAAAATTTGCAGTTCGTTTTCGGCGTTGGGGAGAGCGTGCAGTGGTAATTTCTAGACCACGTAGTTCAAATTTCTTTTATTTTGATTTGAACTTTTCCAGTAGAAAAACCACGCAAAAAAGACGCAAATTTTGCACTACTTTGGACACTTATTTTTGTCTTTTTTTGTATTTTTTTTCTCACTTTGAACACGGCATAAGCATATTTCAGTACTTTCAGAGCAGAGAATCGTAGCGATGAAAGTTCATGATGCCGCGACACAAAAAGAATGACTTATTCCGCCATTGGAAAAGGGAACCGGATTTTTAGAATTCAATCCTTTTCTGAACAAAAACAAATTCCGATGAAGTTCCGTTTCATTTCACAACAAATAACGCTAAGAATAACCTTACAAATAAGAGACAAATAGGTTGGGTCACAAGAAAAAAAATAAGAAAATATTCGAAATAAAGGGGCTCAGCCCACTTACATTGCTAAAAATTGGATAAATATAGCGTAGAGACGCTTTGAAAAAAAAACAGGTGAACACAGAAAAAAAACGCGGGGTAAAAAATGATGAATAATTGTTTGGTGTGGATGAGTATCTGATGATGAGAAAACCTTGAATCTATAATGGGTGCTGCTCCTCAGTTCTCAATCGCTTCGCTTCGGGACCCTCCTCCTCCTGCTCTCCTCCTTCAACTTTTCTCTTTTTGGCCTCTGGAGCTTCAGGAGCTTCTTGAGACACATCCATTGGAACCTCAGCCGGAGCTTCTGGAGCTTCTTGAGACACATCCATTGGAACCTCAGCCGCCGCCTCCTCCTTCTTCTTATCATCCGTATCCTCTCGTGCCACTTCGAACTGATCTCCCTTCAAATGATCGGCCGAACGGATGAACAGCTTCAGCTCCAATTCCTGCATATAATCATCGCAATTCAGAATCGCTCCATTGTCTATTGACACTTCCGACAGCTTCTTCGTCAGCATCTCATCCATTTTATCCTCTGGATCCGAGCTGATGATCATGTTGAACGTGCCACCATGCACCACATCCGGCGCGATCATGTTGAGCTCCTGCTTCAGAACCTTCTCACAGAGACCGCCGACGGTCATCTCATCCGGATTGACGTACAGGTACACGCTACGAACGTCCGCGCAAATGTAGCACTTTGGATTCGGTTTGAAGGGTTCTTGTTCCGCAAATATCTGGAAAAAAGAATTCATGAAGGAAGGGGCGTGTCAAGATACCTTTCCACGTGGATTCGGCGTATTTCGGAGGAATGAGCATTTGGCATCGGCCTCCTGTCCGCTGATCATTTTCACGCATTCGGTGACCATCATTCCAGCGACAATAGCATTGGTGGAGGCGATCGCTGGGATGATGTTGCCGGCCATGGCCTGGAAAATTCTATTAGACGGGTGCCCTTATATTAGAGGAACCGATACCTTAATATCAAACAAGGATTTGGTTTGAATCGAGAAGATATGCGCGCGGATATTGGCACAAGCCGCCACAAACGACATAATCACTGGGTGATCCTTCTCGAATGACAGCGGGGTCTGATCGTTATTCTTTAGTTCGTTGAGCAACTCCTTGATACACGTGGCGAACACATTTGCACACGTGGCAACGGTCCAGACCGACGTAGACTTGTTTTGGGCGGCCTGGAAGGAGTAGGCGTCACCTTGGGTGAGAGCGGAGGCGTAGGTCAGTGGAATGGGCTGTTTTCGTTGTTTCCAGAGATGCGACATCTTGCACAGGTAGACGATGTCTTGGGTGAAGAGCTGCAAAATTGGAGTGTCTGGAACTGAAATGAAAGAAATGAATGGGGAAATTGGAGCTGGAAATTGAGATTCAGTGGCTAAAACAACAAAATTGTATTGAAAATGATGGTGAAAACGTATTTGTAGAGCAAAAATCAACCTAAAGTCGGGAACTTACTAAAATTTCCATTTTTCAGCACCCAAAAACGTGATTTTGTCTCAAAAATGGCAACAAGACCATAATTTTTCGAGAAAAATTTTGCTCGAAAAGATCGTTTCGAGCCTCAAATACCTAGGAAAAATTGCTGTTTTCTGCTGAAGTTTGCTGAAATTTCGGGGCGAAAATGGGAAAAAATGAGGCTTTCCGACCGAAGAGTAGATTCTTTCAGTCATGAAGCCGCAAATTCATGCCAAACATCGCTTCAAAACCATGGTTTTTGGTTCAATTTAAGCTCAAAAATACAGGTTATAATCAATTTTCAGCCCTAAAACCTAAGAAAAATAACCTTTTTCGATGAAAATTCAAGGAAACGACGTGAATTCAGATAATTTTAACGGATTTTTTTAGAATTTGAGGTCCATATACCCCAATTTCTGATCAAATTTACCTTATCAAAAATCTTCTCGGCATCATAATTCACACTCTCAGCCCACTGGCGTGTTCCCACTGGAGCTGGTGTGTCAGCCACTTCCTCCTCTCGTTCCTCCTGTGTCGAACTATCCGGATTCTCCGGATCCACGGCTTGCATATCCGGGGAGACGTCATCGTCAATGTCAATCTCTCCGAATAGTTGGCTGGAAATAAGGGAGTAGACTACAAATTTCAAAACCTCTCAGTGCAAAAAGTCTCTCCACGAATTCATTTTGCAGAGGCTTAAGCTACAAACTACACAAACTCACTTGAAGACATGTTTCGCCCAGACGGTACAGTGAATGTGCTCGCTTGGCGTATTTCTGATGGTGCAACCCGGGAAAGTTTTCTGCTTTGGCTTGTCTTGGCACTCATAGCACTCGGTTTTGCCGCGCATAATAACCTGAAATCGAGATTTTAGACTGGAAATTGACATTGAGACCTACCTGAACTTGTCCGAAATACCCGGACGATCCGGACTCGATCAAATGCCGATTGGCGGCGTAGCACATTCGATTCACATGATTCCGGGCGCCTCTGTTATCCAGGGCGTTGAGCACCATGTCGAACGATTTGAAGAAGTCAATACCGAACTTTGACTCGAAAATGCTATCATGATCGTACGTCAAATTGATGTTCGGACAGAATTGTTTGACAATTTTCGTCGCGATTTCCGCTTTGGAACTGGAGACGTGCTCTTTTCGGAACAGGAATTGACGATTCAGATTTGAAATGTCGATTGTGTCCAGGTCGATCTGAAATTGGTTTTTTAGGCGGGACTCGGCGAGAAAACGGCAAAAATCCGGTAGAAAACCTACCACATGAACATTTCTGAATCCAGTACCCGCCAAATTCTTCAGAAGCTCACAACCGATTCCACCGGCTCCAACCACCTGAAAATTCAATTTATTGATTTTTTAATTCAAAATGATTTTACCAATAGCTTAACCGTCTCAATTTTCGGATAGTCATCCTTCCAAGATGGCATTTTGTGGGTGTGAGCAAAGCTGGAAATTGAAAAACAATTAGACGAAATTTCGAAAAAAGAAAGAGCGGAGAGTGCAGAGAAAAAAGAATTGATCGACGAATTTTCCGTGGAGCGCGCTTTCTTCACTGAAGAATTTTGAGAAATTTACCTAAAAGCTCAGGAAACAACGGCAAATTCTCATGAAACTCTTTGCTTTGGGTATCAAAACACACTCTAGTGCTAGAAGTCCCACCGGAAACAGTAGATCAAAAGAAAAACCTAGAAATAAATTTTCTACAAATTTTTATTTCGAAATAACCCCATTTTTTCTCGCCGAGTACGAGTCCTCTAGAGTTTCTGTTTCGCTCACAGTTGGAAAACACACCCTTACTGTCATTTTCAACTAAAAAATCGCAAAAAAAACCTCGAAATAGAAAAGTTTTAGACCGGAAATGAAAAATAATTTTTCGAAATTGGGCCAAAAATTCAGATTCTGCATTCTGACGTGACCGTGTTTGCACAGTTTGTCTACCGTAGCTGTCGAAAAATTTTATTTTTCGGTGGATTTTTTTCCAATTTTTCTGGTTTTCTCTAATTTTCTTGTGTTTTCCTTCTATTTTTTCTCTCGTTTTGAATTTTCAAAACTTTTATTAATTTTTTTATACAAAATATTCATGTTCAGACAAAGAAAATGTTAAATCCTAATGAAAAGGTGCAGGTATGAGGCGGGTGGGGTGCAATTAGAGGCCATAATCAGAAAAAAGGCGTGGTATAGGTTCAAAAAAGCACTTTAACGAGGGGTTGAGGACCAAAAAAAACTAATTAGGTAGAAAAATTGGGGGAAAAGGGAAATTTTCAAAAAAAGGAAAAAAATCGAAAAGAAAAGTGGGTATTCATAATTTAATTAAGTATGAGTTGTGGGATTGGTGGTGGTTGTGGACCGAGTATAATAGGCGGAGTTGGCTCTTCTCCTTCTCCTTTATCGATTTCCTTACGACACATCGGGCATTTCTTGTTGATATCCAACCATTTTTCAATACATCCGGGATGGAACATGTGGTTACACCGTAATTTTCGTACGTCCTGCAATGTGGATACGTTTTTGGGTCGATTTTTTAGGCCAAAAACTTACGTCTCCGGTATCAAAATCGGTCAAGCATACGGTACACGTCTCCTCGTCGCCCTCCGTTTTCTCATATTTATACATTGTACTGTTGCTATCGATCTCGGCTCTCGTCGCTCCGATCGGCACATCAATTTCAATTCCAACAAAGAGGTGACGATCGAGCTGCGGTGGAATTTGATGGTATTGAGATGTAGAGCCGTAGAGGTTGCTGTGATTAGCCCGCAACAAATCCAACATGAATCCGTCAGTCTGATTCTGAAACGAAGGATTTTGGAAATTGAATTTTTTTCAATCAAAAATTCTCACCTGGAACTGGTAGGGAAGGTATGTTTGTGCTGGCCTGATTGGGATCGGAACAGCCAATGGAGGAGGTTGAGGTGGCAATGTTATCACTGGCATTGGTGCAAAGTTAAAGTATTGCTGATAAATGTTGAGCGCAGATGGATCCATCATAATCGGTGCCACGGCTGGCTGAATCATATTCGGAGCCACCGCAGGTGGAACCGCATGAATTGAAATGGTAGTTGGTTGATTGAACATGTTATGCCCCACATGTTGCCGGAGCACACAATTTGGATCACAATTGTGCTCACTTGGGACAAGACCGTTGACCTGTTGCAAGTATTGGCTAGACTCAGCTATTCTCTGCAAATCCGATTGAAAGAGTTGGTGGCGACGAGCACGTCGGGCTGCTCGCGCAGCCGGCGATCGGAATCGCGGAGGCCGTGTAGGTTCCCGCGGTGGTGACGATGTTGAGGGAGAGTCCTCAGAGGGTGGTGGTGTGGTATTGGTTCCATTTTCCACTACAGTCTTCGTTACACATCGCGGAGTCGGTTTCTATAAACTTTTTGAAGAATTAGTCTTTGGTCTCGGTGATTCTTGTCTGATTTGAGTTTTCTTTTCGATTCCATAGAGTAATTTCGATTTGAACGACCTTCCACATTCCCTTCAAACCGTGTGTGTTCATTCCCTTCTCCCCATACACACACATAAACCCTCCGCAATTTTCCCTTCCCCCATTTTCCCCATCCATCGTTGTCGTCGTCGTCCAGCCCCACTTCAGTCGGGCACAGACGATTCTAATCGCTATGTGTGTGTGTGTGGATGAATGTAAGGGAAAATGGGGGAAAAAGAAGAAGAAAAAGAGAAAAATGATGAAATCGCGGAAGACCCGCTTTTCGATTCTTCTCTCTTGCTTTTCCACTACAAAAAGCTGAACAGCTGTTCAACAGGCTTTTCCTAATGATTTTCAGTATTAGAATCACTCGATGCTAACGAAAAGTGCACGAGACCTTCTATGGTGTGTGTCCTCAGAATGCCCTAGCAGCACTGACATTAGGTTCTGACTGCTTTTGTTCTGACCAGTGAATTCTAAAGTCATTAATTGGAGCTTTCAGAATTTATTGTCGGTTCTGCTAGGGCACTAAACTACGTCCAGTCTCCCACGCTATGGCTCATCAAATCTGATCCGCATAATCCTTTCCCCCTCGTCATCCGCCCAGATTCCAACACCTACCTGAGAGCGAAACCGTTTCGTCTTCGATATGATCGGCTCCTCCGACAACCTTGTGTCTTCATCCATACCCGTTTGTTGCCCGAAGTGTCTACCCGTGTATTCTTGCTCCTCGTGCTGTCGCTTTCGGCTCTGAGCCTCCGCTACCGTATTCATCAGCTCAGTGATCACGGGGATCTCTTCACGCGTTTGACGAGGGATTAGATTCATCTGAAAATCATCTTTTATAGTCTAGTCTAAAAATGATGACTCACTTCTGGAGGGGGTGGTGGTGGCATTTCATCGTACCGATGCGTTTGAACCTGCGATGAATAGGTAGGCCATTCCAGACGAGCCCTCCTTGAAAGAGGCGTAGTGTCGACATAATATCTTGCATACACATCCGCTGGTATGAGAGGTACAGAAGGTGGAGCTCCGAGGATAGGAAATGACATTATGATGGGGATAAGAGGGAGGTTCACCAAGTTATCTGAAATGATGCATTTTGAATGAAAATGAAGTGAATAAGGAGTACGGTAATGAGAGTTGACGGGGGAAATAAGAGGAGATGATAAGGCTACAGTAACCCAGTTATGCAAGAAGGCATTTCTCTTGATGACTCATACATATTGCTCCAAGACTCTAGTGATCCCGTGGAAATTCTAGGCCACGGACCCGTCTGAGTCAAAGTGTGTCATTCGTCTTCCTAGAAGAGTGTCATTTTTCTTCCTAGAAGGTCTTCTTGATGACTCATGCGCATATTAATGAGGCTCTCTAATAGCCTAGAATTCATTTCATGGAATCCTAGTCCGCCTGACCTTACCGTCCTATGGTAACAGGTGGGTCTTATTATATAAGAAAGGATAGGATTGGCAATATTCAATATCCTGCGAACCACGATCTAATTACAGTAAATCAGACCACCATGAAAAAACGAAAAAAATGGCAAATTGTTACATCCACTCCGCGTCTTTTAAACCGTAATCTTGGCAAAAGTTTGACCATGACACGAAAAATTCTCGGTATCGGGTAACCAGTTCCAAACTGATATGATAACGAGAGTAGAAGGAAACGGAACTTCTTTTTACCTTGAACACGAAGAACTTTGCCTTGTTTGCCAGAATTTGACGACAATTCGGAGAAAGAAATGGGAAGATATCGATCGAAAGTAGTGTCGTATGACTAATATTGATTGGTTTTCTACACTTCAGTGTCCGTTTTCTAGCTTGTAAAAAGTCCGGAGAGTCCCTAACTTCGTCCATGATTGAAAGACGATATGACGGAAAATTGGAAAAAAATTCAGAATTTTTTGAAAAATTCTGAAATAAAATAGACGTATTTTTCCAACACAGCCAACACACATACACGCCACTCGCCTCGCAATGTGTATCTGGGGAAAACGAGGCGAAAGGAAAGGAGATGGGGAGGCAGACGCGGGCCGAGAGGCGTGCTGGCGAAGAGGCCTCTCTCTCCCTATTCTCTCTCTCCGTTTCTCTCCCTCTCTCCTATCTCTACTTCCAAGGCCTATTGATTGACAGGACCGTCGCGGCCCGAATCGTCTGCGTCTCCACTGTCCGTTGGGGCTCACAAAGCTGAGCACACAACCCGCAACGAGGAGCACAAAAGGGACTGGAGAGATAGTGAGAAGAAAAGAGGGGCTTGGTTGGTGGTGCGGTGAAGGAGGAAATTGGTTAGAGTACAACTTCTTCTCCTTTTTTTTTCCTCTCTGGATAGACACGGACCTTCTCCTCTACACCCAAAAATGGCGACGACTTCTGCCTTCAAGTGGCCATGGCAATACGATTTTCCGCCGTTTTTCACGTGAGTTTTTCCATTTTTTTTGTTGAAAAAAATATAAATGGAGAACAGAAGAGAGTGAGAAACGATATCAAGTTACTATTGATAATGGGGGGAATAATAATGATGGAGCAGCACAAATATGAGAAGAAGGGAGAAGGAAAAGAAAAATGAGAGAGGCGGAAGGAATCGACTTCTGAATACTATGTGGATGGATGGAGATAGATGACGTCAATAGGAAATTGAAAAAGAAAAATTGCTCAGCTAGAAACTTTTGTAGTTTTTCATTGAGACTTTTCGAAGTCCGTCAGCTCTGAAGTCTTCAAATTCCAAACCAAAAAGTTCAGTCAAATCGGTTTCTTCCGACTCTCTCAAGCTCTTTTCCGTTAGTCTGAGAAAGCTCTCAAAATTGTTTTTTAGAGCCATAAGACCCTGAGATTTTGTCGCAGGGATTTGGCTTGAATGAATCACCACTTCCTGTTTTGGATATTAGTCAGATCACTCTTGATGTGTTTGAACTTAGCTGAAACTTGCTGAAATCGAGATTTCCAATAGAAACGGATCGATTTTGACTACAAAGTCTAAGCAAGTTCACGCTCCCAAAGTCCTGAATATCTGAAACTGACAATCCCATTCCGAAAGCCAAAAAAGTTATTTTTTCCAAAATTTCGAGTGCAAAGTTCATTCGAATTTACACCAAAACTGTCAAAATCGTTGCTGAATTCGCAATCGGACATAATCCGAAATCGAGAAAAAATGATCGGATCAATTCGGTAGTAGAATCGTCAGTAACAAACAAACCGATACCGAAATCGAGTTCCAATGACAGATGGTCCAAATGACAATTTGAGTTTTCTGATAATCCGACTCTATGCCACAAAATCCATTTTTCCACGCACGTCAGAAATTTCCACAAAATCGCATTCTGAGAACTACACCCCAATAACACCTGCTTCCTCCTCAAAATGACTCATTTCCACCACGAATATTCCAGCATCCAAAAATCGCTGAACACAAAAGACAAGCAGCTGGAGGCGTGGGCACGTCTCGTCATCGACTACGCCCAACACAACAAGATCTACTCGCTCGACATTGCCGAGGCGACCACCAGCGAGTTGTTCAACAATCAGAAACTCAATCGTGAGTAGTCCTTCTATTAGAAGGCTCCGCGACATTTCGAATCCGCGACATTTCGAATCCGCGACATTTCGAATCCGCGACATTTCGAAACCCGACATTTCGAAACCTTTAAAAACTAGGCTCGGAAATTTCAAATTTTTTGACTCGATTTTCTGAAAATTTAGGTCAAAACAAAATTTCAAACTTTTTTTTGGAAAAAAAAATTGAAAATTTCAAGCCTTGTTTTCAAGGATTTCGAAATATCGCGGAGCCCCTCAATTAGAAGAGCACCATACTGAAACAAGATTTTCAGGTCGCCTGTCCACAGATGGCGTCAACACCGTACTGCAATATTTGGAGCAGAAAAGTGAGTTCACGTGAATTTTTTTTGTGTGATGTCGAGCAGTACACACACAGTCACCCACAAATATTTACAAAGTGTGGGCAAGTGAGGAGACCAACAAACATAGGGAGAAGCTGATATATTGATTTTTTGCGAGAATTTTTTTCTTCCATAGCAAAAAAAGCGAAAAAAAAGTGAAAGTGGAGAACATTTTTTTTTCTTTTTTTCCTCGTCGGCGAACTGGGAATGTAGAGGGACAAACCGCAAAATTCTCAGCAATGAAAGGGGATTGCGAAACCGAAACACACGGAAACCCCCTTATACAAGAGCACCAAAATTCCAGAACTGATCGAGTTCACCGACAACGGACGCACACGTTTCCACATCTTCTGGCGTCGGCCGGATGTTTGGGCGAATATGATCTATCAGTGGGCGGTGGAGAATGCGTTTTTGAATACACCATTGACACTTTATGAGATCACTCATGGAGATGACACGACGAATGAGTGTGAGTATACCTTTAATTGAAGGGCAGTGGATAAACAGGAAATCATGAAATGAGGACTTCCGGGTACCAAAAATGATGAATTATTCATGAGAACAAGAGTGAATATTCGATGAATTTGGTGATATTGAATTCTGGATTTTTCGCGTGGAACCGGGTCTGAAAACTGCAAATTTAGGCTAGAATATGAAGAATAAAAGGCTATATTGAGCTGGAGACCAGTTTTTTTTTTTTGCAAGAAAGTCCGAGGAATTTTGATGTTTCGAATACCAAAAACTGAGCATTTCTGTTTGAACTATAAAGCACATCTTTGAACTCTGAATTTTCTTATTTCCGCGTAAATTTGGCCTGATTACACCAGATGAAACCCTGATTTTTTTTTACTCATTTGGTTCCGAAATCCTTATTTCTCGTGCTGAAAAAGGCTTTATTTTGACAATTTTCTGCAATTTACAGCGCGATTTAGTTCCAAAAGTTCATGATTCCGGCCCTGGTAACTCCGGTTTTCTAGACAGAAAACTCAATTTTTTTCTCTAGAATCCTGATTTTCCGTGCTGAAAAACCCATTTTTGACACTTAAAATTGACGATTTCCTTCTCAAAATTCAGCCCCGCCACCCATAATTCAGAATACGTAAACTCCTTTTTTCTAGACGGAAACCCATATTTTGCGTCTCCAATACCCTATTTTTCCCAATAAAAACTCTATTCTTACCCCCTTATTCCTCATATTTTCAGCCTTCCACAATCTGGAACGTGAGATTCTAATGAAGGCGTTGACGTGTCTGGAGGAGCAACGACGTGCCCAATTGATGAATATCGGTGGCGAGAATGAGGGTGTCAAATTCCTTTAATTTTTTCTTTTTTTTTAAATCTTTTTAGCAGATTTCTATATTTATTTATTTCCTATGAATCCAGTCAAAAACAGAAAATTCCAGAATAAAAGCTTGCCAAATTTTTATTTTTTCTCTTTTTTTTTGATAATTTTTATTGTGTAGTGGATTTTACAGTGCTATTTTCCAGTGTTTTCTATCTGATTTTACCCAAATTTTTTTCGATTCCAAAATTGCATTTTCTGCGAATTCCAGTTAAAAATGAGCGTCGAACCGTCATTTTTACAATATGACGAACGAATTCAAGAAGGCGACACTGTGATCGTCTACGTCACCTATGGACAAATGGTGCCGACGGTGGTGAAGAGAGGACAGACGTTGATGATGAAATATGGTGCATTGAGACATGAATTCATTATTGGAAAGAAGTATGAAAATCGGTTTCTTAGCTAAAATTAGGAGGGAAACATCACGATTTTCAGCTAAATTTCGGGTGATTTTGTACGAAAAAACTGCGGAATTTGCATTTAAACACGATTTTTCAGCTGAAAACAACAAAATTTCGAGATTTTCAGTATGAAAAATCCGACTTTTCAGGCAAAGTTTCTCCCATTTATAATCGATTTTCACTTTTGAATTTGTCAATTTTGGGCTACAAACATCCAAATTTGAGCCCGGAAAGTCTATTTTCGGTCTGGGAGTGGCTATTTTTTGGGTAAATACTCAACTGCTATCTTGTAACTGCTAGTGTCTCAACTGCTATATTTGGATCTTTTGCTATGGATCGACTGCTGTAGCCATAGCAGTTGAGTCAATATTCATAGCAGTTTAGGCATCAAAAGTGGTGAAAATAGCAGTTGATCCATAGCAGAAAAGTCAAATGTAGCAGTTGAGACACTAGCAGTTACAACATAGCAGTTGATCACCCCCATAGCAATTGAGAAATAGCAGTTGAGTATCCACCCAAATCTGCACAAAAAAAAGTTATTTTTGAGCCGAAAATAACTAAATTCAAGCCCAAAATGCCTATGTTCAACCTGAAAAATTTCTATTCTGGACGAAAAATACAATTTTTTTCGAAATTTCCAGAATTTTCAGCTAAAATTTCATCGATTTTGTACAAAACACCCCAATTTTCAATCCCAAGTTAGTGCGAACAAAACAGTATTTTTGCTTGTACACTAGTCAATTTTTGGCCTGAAAAAATCTGAATTTGAACTCGAAATTCCGATTTTTCGTTTGAAATAGGGAAATCTTTTGAATAAGAACCCCTTAACTCATTTGGCAAATCCCTAGCTTTTCGGTTTCTTGGACAGCCTTTCTGAGCTACGAAACCCAGAGTTTTCAAGACAAAGACCTGACATTCTAACCCGAATTTTAAGAATTTCGAACCAACTTTGAGCTCAAACCCCTCTAATTTCTCATTCCAGATGGGGACAACGTCTATCCGCCACCGCTGGCTATGTCTACATCCTTCGTCCCTCCTCGGATCTCTGGACTCGTTCTCTTCCACGTCGAACACAAATCTTGTACACCGCCGATTGCGCACAGATTCTGTCGCTGTTGGACGCGAAACCCGGATCGGTAAGGTCTTTTTTTTAGAAATGAAATCCCGTAAAACAAAACAAGTAAATCAATGAGAAATCTTCATTAGAAATTCTAATTGGGTGGGATCGACCTTTACAATAGAGCAGGTGTTTTCGGCGGCAAATTTGAATTACTGACAGCCAATTCATTCCAGATAATCTGTGAATCGGGTACCGGAAGTGGCTCCCTATCCCATGCCATCGCTCTAACCGTATCCCCAAATGGACATCTCTACACCCATGATATTGATGAAACACGGACCACGAAAGTTCTCGAGGAGTTTAAAGTATGTATTCCCTCTCCCTGCCCCCGAGTATGCCCATTTCCAACAGAAAAATTTCAGCACCACGGTCTCTCCTCCGTAACCACTGCAGTCGTCCGAAACGTGTGCACTTCTGGATTCCACGTGGAAAACTCGGCTGATGGAGTGTTCCTGGACGTCCCCGCCCCATGGGAGGCTATCCCATTCGCCGCCAAATCCCTTTCCAGAGCAAAAGGTGGCCGACTTGTGTCGTTCAGTCCCTGTCTGGAACAAGTACAACGGGCGTGTCTCACAATGGCAGCCGCTGGTTTCGTGTGCATTGAGACGATTGAATTGGTGCCCGAGCAGAAGAAAATCGTCGGACAACATCGACAGACACTGGAGGAATTCGAAGAGATTGGGGATGCCTATCCGAAGGAGAGGAAGAGAAATCAGGAGGGACAGTTGGTCGAGAAGTACGGGCTAATTTTAACAGATGGAAGACGCTCAAAATGGCCGAAAATCTGTGAAAATGGGGGTTTCGGAACCGAAAATGGATCGAAAGACCAAAAAAAAATCCCCGTTTTGCCGCCGAAAATGAGGAATTGAGCTTTGAAAAAACGTTTTTCAGACCGGAATAGTCTATTTTTGCTCTGAAACTATCGGTTTCAGGTCTAAACGCGCTCATTTTTAGCTGAAAATTGTGTCGTTTTCTCCCTATTTTCGCTCGGAGTTTCCAGATTCTGAGGCATTTTTTACACTAAAAACTCACTTTTTAACATGTAAAATAGTCCGAAAACCCTATTTTTTCTTGCCAAAACCAACATTTTGAGCCAAAACAACGCTATATTTCCAGCGAAAACCAGTTGATTCAGCTAGAAAATGTGTTGATTCAGAGTTATAACCACGCTTTCCCCTCCTGCGAAACACCTGATTTTGAGAGTAAAATATTCTATTTTTGCCTTGAAACCTGAATTTTTTGGAACTGAAAATAGGAAATTCAGCTGTAAAAAGCAATTTTTCACTCCAAAAAATCCAGTTTTTCTTTGCCAGTGACCCTGTTTCAGGCCGTTCAACCTTCCATAGTTCAGATTGAAATCCGGCTTTTTTCACTCAAATACCAGGAATTTGAGCCGACTTTTACCCTAAAACAGCAGTTCTTAGGAAAAAATTGTATTTTCCAGCACCCCACGCGTTTCCACAGCCATCGTCTTCCCGTACTCGCAACCGACTCACACCGGATACCTCACTCACGCCACTCTTCTACCAGTTTTGGATTAATCTATTTGTTGTTATTTTTGATTATTTTTTCTCGAAACTTGTTGATTTTTTTGTTTTTACGCGTCTCTAAATTTTTGGAATTATTTTTTTGTTGGAAAAATTGAAATGGAGATTTTTGTGCAAAATTGAAAATAAGATCGAAGTTTAAAGAAATCAACAAAAGAACGGGGGCAGAATAGAGGGAAAATAGGGGGGAAAGTGGAGAAAATTAAGCAATTTTGGCATTAAAAATAGGAGAATGAAGAGTCAAAAAAGGATATAACAAGAATTATTTTCAAAAAAAAAAGATTATTTCTTAGCCAGCGCGGCACGTCGCTTATTGACACCGTAGTTGACGATATGCGAAATGTTCACCTCGGTTGTCGTGATTTGATCTTTGATGTAGGCCAACTCGTTCGTCAACTCATCCACCACCTTCTGTACGGATCCACGATTCTTGTCGAGCATTTTCTTCGCGTCCTCCAAATCGTATTCGACCATCACATTCGCGCCGAGCCATATCGAGACCTGGAAAACTTTTATACAGGAAGATTGTGTTTAAAATTAGATGATTTGAAGCAAAACACGACTTTTCTTGTTATTGAAAAGTTCCAGGAACTCGAAAATTAAGCAAAAAAAAATCTTTTCAGAACGAAATTGGGATTTCTGGGGTCCTTTTTGGCTCGGATACAGAAATTCTGAGTTAGGTTCCCCAAATTGGCAGTAAACTTTCAGAGCGGATAAGGCAGTTTCAGAGCCAAAATCGAGAAGTTTTGAGCCCAAAAATGACCTGATTTGCTTAGAAAAAAGGCTTGAGCTCAAAATTAGCTGCTCAGGACCCAAATAAACTATTTTTGGTGTGAAAATTTTCAAAAACGCGAAAATTGGCACTCAATAGGCGGATTTTGAGTCAGAAAAATTTTAATGACTTGTGATTTTGTGGTGAAAAGCGAAGAATTGATGAAAATTCTGAGAAAACTGGCCAATTTGAAAGATAAAACACTCTTGAATTAACAAAAAAGTTACTTTTACTAGGGACAACGCTGATGAAAATTTGAGTTTTTCGAGCCAAAAATTTGGATTTTTGACTCAACGAAGTCGATGAAAAATGCACTGGTTCGCAGTTAAAAAATTAGAATATCGAACCGAATTTCCAAATTTTATTGCCGGAAATCTCTGAAAAACAAATGCCTTTTCACAATTATTCACCTTTTCTGGTTTCGGCACCACCGCCTTGGTATAAACATCGTCGGACAAGAGGAACGTCGTCTCAAATGACTCATTCGCCGCACGTTTCGCAATCAACGTGTCAATGATGCTCAAACTGTTCTCGAATTCCGGAATCTTTTCCGCCATTCGTTGCTTCTGGGCGTGCATGTTCGACTCGACGTACTTGTATTTTCCGTATTTCTCACGGAGAACCACCTCGGCCTCCTCTATTGAGAGTTTTTCTTTTGTAAGCCATGATTCGACGTCTTCCTGTAAAATAGGGTGATTTCGTAGGAATTTGTGAGAAAGAACTGGATGTTTTTGAGGCAAAAATAGCGTTTTGAGCGCTAAATTCGAATTTTAGTTGAAAATAGTTTTTTTTTTTCAGATAAACGCGGTGTATTTTACCTTGAAAATCGTGTTAAAACTGACTGTTTTATGCTCGTTTCATAAAAATAAAGTTTTTCAACAAAATGGGGAAAAATCCAAATTTCTTTTTTATTTTTCGGTTTTCTAGATGATTTATCTTTTCGGCTTTTCTCTTGATTTTCACAAAGTTTTATCGCTACTTAGCACTATTTTCACCTTGCATTCACGAAATTTTTGCAGAAATCCACCAATTTTGATCATTTTGAGTTTTTGCTTGTTTCTCAAATTTTCACTTACAATCAAATCACTTTTCGGGATTCCACGTGCTGATAGAGACTCTGACATGATTTTCCAACCGAAAATACGACGAAAACCTCGAAAAATAACGAAGAAAATCCGTGGAAAATGAGCCGAAAAATCGAGAAATCCCACCGGGCGCGTTTCTTGATATCAAGAACTACGTCAACCAGGCTCTTGACGCATTACAGGATTTTCTGCGAAAGAGTGTACGAAATGAAGAGACGCAGACATAAGTTAAAGGTTCGAAGCGGAAAACCGGAGAATAAACGGATTTCCACGGGGATTTCGGAAATTTTTGCAGGTTTTGACGAATTTCGATTCATTCGAAGGGTAAACTGAGGGGAATTAAAACTGTATCGAAGAAGTTTCAAGTGGATTTCTTCCGGAGGGGGGCAGCAAAAAAGAAATCGGATATATCGGAGCGGAAAACCTCAAGTGGTCGGGGAGAGCCGCGCGGCGAGCTTTTGAGCATCTGAGAGAATAAAGAGTTCTGTTTATAATACAGTGTATCGTTCTATAGAGAGCAAGATTTTCCCGGAAATTGGGATGTGGAATCGTATCGTTTTCTACAGAGTTTTCCACTTTTTTCAAGGTTTTTTGACTTTGGAGGCGTATATCTTGGTTGAGAGTGGAGATATCAAAAAGTGACCAACTAGAAAAATGTGTAGAATTGTATGGGGAGCAAAATCGTAAATGACCACTTTTTGATAGCTATCACCTGAATCGAGATATGACCATTTAAAAGGAGGTGGTCTTTTTTTTCAACATTTTCAGCTGTCCTCCTTCCCGTTTCAGTCCAAATTCTTCCAAAAAGTGACGTTTCCCTCCCCCACCAATTTTTCATCTTCCTCAATTCGAAAAAGTTCACTGAAATTAAGAATTCCACCCTTTACGTCAAAACTTATCCCTCCTTTTTGGGAGAGCTGAAAATAGTAGGATGTGACTAGACCCTCCCTCAAAAAGGTCCCCTGAGACGAACATTTTGGGTTTTTTAAGTTTTTCCTGGAAGTTTTTATAGCCGTTCACTTCTATTCTGGTAGGATGGGTGATCCTAGGCCTGCAATTTTCAAATAGTGCTCCTTGGATCTTGTGTTGCTAAACCGCCACGATAACTGAGAGAAGAGTTAGATTTCATGGAATAAAACGTATTTTATCCGATTCAGCTCATCGAGAGCTTCAAAATGAGTATAATCATGACTATATTCTGAGCGATTTGTATTTTTGGGTCTTGAAGCAAATTTGGCGCATAGAAATTCTGAAAATCTAGTTGTGCCAAAGTAGGACTTGATCATACTCGTTTCAAAGCTCTGAGCGTCAGAAAAACGATTTTGGTGTCCAAAACTGCTAGAAACCTCAGGATCATGAAATTCGACTAAATTTGAATTTTCTGAAATTTTACAGTTTTGAATATTCCTTCTAAAGTCAAATCAGATGTTTTGGGACGTATGAATCAGTTCCATGAGAGCTTCAAAATGAGTATAATCAAGTCTATGTTCTATGCAATTTTTGTATTTTGGGTATCGAAGCAAATTTAAAGGCTCATAGGTACAGTACCGTGCAAAAGTATACAAACACCCCCGTTTTTCAGTTGATTTTCGCTGATTCAGGCCTACTTTGAGCAAGCGCCACGCATCCAAAATTTTCTCTACGGCTCAGAAAAATTTTGTGCGTATCAAACATAACTAGAACATCATTTTTGTAATTGACAACTTTTATGTGCGACTACTGGGAGATACAGCTCGTTCCGTGAAGGACCCTTGAAATCAGTGTGTACTCCCGGGAGCATCATTCCCGGGAATCCCGGGAATTTCCCGGGCGCGCATTCCCGGGAATCCCGGGAATCCCGGGAATTTCGGGAGTCCCGTTGATTCCCGGGAATCCCGTGAGGACTGAGACTCAGTTTTGGCCCGCATCGGTCTTTTCGGCCCCGTTCAGCTCGATTTGGCCCGAATCGGCCTGTTCGGACTAAAAAGGCCTGAAACAGCCCGAATCGGCCTGTTTGGACTAAAAAGGCCTGAAACGGCCCGAATCGCCTGTTCGGACTAAAAAGGCCTGAAACGGCCTGAAACGGCCCGAATCGGCCTGTTTGGACTACAAAGGCCTGAAACAGCCCGAATCGGCCTGTTTGGACTAAAAAGGCCTGAAACGGCCCGAATCGCCTGTTCGGACTAAAAAGGCCTGAAACGGCCTGAAACGGCCCGAATCGGCCTGTTTGGACTACAAAGGCCTGAATCGGCCCGAATCGGCCTGTTTGGACTAAAAAGGCCTGAAACGGCCCGAATCGCCTGTTCGGACTAAAAAGGCCTGAAACGGCCTGAAACGGCCCGAATCGGCCTGTTTGGACTACAAAGGCCTGAAACGGCCCGAATCGGCCTGTTTGGACTACAAAGGCCTGAAACGGCCCGAATCGCCTGTTCGGACTAAAAAGGCCTGAAACGGCCTGAAATGGCCCGAATCGGCCTGTTTGGACTACAAAGGCCCGAATCGGCCCGAATCGGCCTGTTTGGACTAAAAAAGCCTGAATCGGCCCGAATCGGTCTGTTTGGACTAAAAAGGCCTGAAACGGCCCAAATCGGCCTGTTTGGACTACAAAGGCCGGAATCGGTCCAAATCAGTCTGTTTGGTATAAACAGGCCTGAATCGGCCCGAATAGGCCTGTTTGGATGACCACCAGGGCCCTGATAAGGAGGAGGATTATGATGATGATAAAATTTAACTTGCAAATTCTCTTGTCGGTACTCATAACTACAGTTGAAATTTTCACACTAAGCTTTAAACTCAATAGATGGAAAATGACATAAAAGAGTAATATCAATCTACATGGACAAAATGTCCTTGTTCATCATTGCCAAATGTGACTGTTTCAGAGGCCAATGTAAATGGAACATTGGAACACAAGATGAAGAAGAACAAACGCC